>JAVHNF010072924.1:44618-65882 GCA_034783455.1 Micropsitta finschii
TCTTGCCCTTCCAGCTAACTCCCAGTTACCACCCTGGGCATGACGTGTATGATATGGAATAATCCCCCTGGTCAGCCTGGGCCAGGCATCCCATCTCCATCCCACCCCCAGCAGAGCATGAGGCCCAGAGACTCCTCGGCTAACCCAAACATTCTGACCAATAACTATAAACATCGGTGTTTATCAGCTCTGTTCCAAGGCCGAGGGCCAAAAAACACAGCACTGCACCAGCTACCAAGAAGAAACAAAACCGGCTGCTACTGCTGAACCCAGGACAATTGTGTATCTAGATTATGCCTTTCTGGTACTGGCACACCTGCCTGAAAAAGTGTCTGGGGCTTGCCATCCTTTTGACCCAGGAGAAAGCGTATCCAGACAGGCCCTGGTCAGCATCCGTGTGGTGATACTGTCACCAGCAGGTACTCTGAAGGATGGATGTGGCTTTATGCTGCTAGGACGTACCCTTGAATACTCCTTGTATGCTTTTACAAGGGAATACTACATAGTCATGAAGACCAGTAAAACAGCTGACACATCTGTCGGGATTCCTGTTCTTTCAACCTGAGCTTTCCAACATCTGGTACTGAAGAGCTCAGTATAGCTTTTTATCCACGAGTCCTACTGAGCAATATTTACATAACTTGGAGCAGGATCCCCTGTCATTTAGTCTTTGGGTATGAACCAATGCTCTATCACTGTATGATCCCATGTAAAGTCTAGAGGTGTGTTTGGGATGGCCACAGTGATTAGAACAACTCTTCCTGGAAGTGCATGGGGAGCTTAGGCAACTACTGGTACTGCTTTGGCTGGCCCCAGCAGTTCCATGCATGCATTGAGAGATCCCAGGTATAAGGAAATAAAAGCCATTTGCTTAAGTTCCTCCCACACACACTTTTTTTTTTTTAACTCCTGCATCTGCTGTGTTGCAGTCTCCTGCCTGCCTCTACAAATGATACACTGGTGGAACACATTTATTAAACTGATAGATTAGAGAACAGGAAATAACAGTGGATTTAATGGCATTTGAAGACATTGCTGACCTCTGAGGAGCACAGCATGGTGTGATGGAATAAAACTGAAGGATGGTGTCCTTGGTCAGGATGTCCAAAGTCATTTAAGAGCCATTCACTTTGCTTATGTTTTAGAAACACTTTGTTGATGAAAATACTTTTTGCTGACTTTACAGCAAAGCCCCTATCTTCCTACTTTGGAAACAAAGAACAAAACCTTTAGCATGATAGTGATGCAGGTCCCCTGTAGACCAACACTCAATTAAGTTTTAAATTTATCATGGTTTTTTGTTTACCAAGAGGAAGTCGAATGGATTGTGGCACTTTGGGTGGTGGCAGAAGGTGTCTGGGAATGGTGAGTCCCGTGTTGTTGCAAATAGATATGGGTGCTCACAGCTTGCTTGTAGCTGATGAGCGGGGCTTACACTGTTGTGTAAGCGAGTTAGATGAATTCTGGGAGAGCACTTGGGTAACAAATCCAAGTGCAGCATTTAAGTGAACAAGTGCAGAGAAGTCGAGAAATGCCTGTGCATTTAGAGCAGCTAAATACAATTAATTTTGCATTGGGTTTTTAGTTATGAATCCTGACTATAAGCAGCACCATGTGCCCTCTTCCTTGGAGCTTTTCCATGCAAACAGTGCTGTCTTATGCTGTAGCTGATGCCTGCAGCACTGACAGCCAAGTCTTGGTGCTGTCCTATTCCCCATCCTTCCTTCTTCCCCACCTCCTCCAATTACTTTTTGGTTTTGTCTATATAAGAACTGTAAATTGCTACACTAAACCTATTACTCTCTGTGGTTATGTTTCTGTTGCTGATTTTACTGACTGGAACTGTGCAACAGCCTAAAAGATCATGTGAATCAGGATACTAGGTAATGTTGGGGTATTCTAGTTTCTACTAAGTGGAAGAGCAGATATTGCAAGCTTGAAAATATACAAGGGAAATACTTACCGCAGCCTCTATGCATGGAATAACTTCAAAGGAGGATGCAGATTTGCCAGCCCTACTCAGCACACCTAAGTGAAATGCAGTCCAGCACCCTGGTACCTAATTGGAAGATTGACATTTGGCGGAGCACAGCTTCATAGAGCTGTGACCTTGTGCCTTGTCCCAAGTTGCAAGTCTGTGCAACAGGGGACAGTGGCAGCAGGGAATGAGGACAGGAAGAATCAACCTTCCAGTTTTCTCCTGTCCTTCCCAGGAAAATCTGAGCTTCATGAAGTCACCCTGAAGCCAAAGTAGTTGAAAACCTCACCACATCAACCCATCACCCCTGCTGGAGAGCAGAAATCTGGTCTTCATTGCAGTTAAACCTTGTCCAGCCACCAAAGCCCCTTTGTATTTGGTCCTTAGGGTCATATTCCAGCTGTTTATTTTAAAAAGCTAGTCTGGCTAATACCTTCCTGGGGAAGAAGAGCCTTCTTTTCACAGGGGATACCAAGCCTGGAGAGCCCTCTGGCTTCATAGAGGACATTGATATTCCAATGAAAACAAGCAGAGCCTTTACATAATCCAAAATCCCTGTTTCCAGTGTGTTTGAAAGCTGACTGCTGCAACATCTTATTTGCTGTGCTCTCGTGGCTCCCTGGCAGTGCTCTCTACTGTCGCATTTCATTGTATGTTTTCGGTGAACACAAAGGCATCTGTGTTAATCTCTCATTTTCCAGGCGATTCAGTGTTCTCTTGAGCCTCTGTCCGCCTCCTCAGCCTTTTTCCCAAGGTGGGAGTTAAATTTGGTGAAAAAGAGGCACAAATATGTATAAGGGGGATTGACCCAGGTTTGCAAGTCTTGAAAATTACTGTGGAAGGAAAGCAAGTGGGCTTTAGCCCTTCTTAATTTCTGTTTATTTTTTTAATAGAAAGTCAGATCCAGCCCAGCAGAACCTATAGACTTCTGGTCAATTCCCACTAATTAGAAAGGCAGCAGATTATATCAGCTCTTGAAAGCCTGCCTGCAGACTGCTCCATCACTGAAGAAAATATACATGGAGGGGTTTGGGGGAGAGGGAGCTTTCTCTTGTCTGTGATTTTTGGTTTTCACTTTTGAGAGCTATTTTCGTTTGTGTGGTTTTTTGGTGTTTTGTTGTTCGTTTTTTTTTTCTCTTCTCTTTTTTTGAGCATCACTGTCCTATTGGAAACTGACTTAATAGAAACTAACCTGCCCTTTAATTAGTGGATGAGAGCTACCAAACATCATCTGAAGAACATTTTGACAAAACCAAGATGTTCCTGATGTACATATAACATAAAAAGCCCCAGGATTTTACAGCAGCCATATATATTAATAGTAGGCTTTCAGCCTTTTCTGAGGCTTCAGAATTAATTTTGAGACAGAGAAGTAATTTTTTTAATTACCTTTAAATAGAGTGCTGAGGAGTGAAAAAAGCTGTGTTGACTCTGCATGGGGAAGGGAGCACCAACAACCCGGACCATCTTTCCCTGGGGACTGCTACTTTATAGTCATGTCAATGGAGTTTTCAATATTCAGACACATACCGACTTGATGTGAAAGAAATGGAGTCCAACAGCCTTTTGTGGTGTCTTGTAAAGCTTTTTACTCCCTCAGCATTTGAAAGTGAAGGTAAACAAGGAGGAATCTTGGGGTTTGTTTTTGTCTGGCATGCTGCTGTGAGATTATGTGGAAACGCTTTCACTGCTCTTTAGTTACCCATGAATGATTGTGCCTAGAACATGTCCCGAGAGAACATATGCTTCTGCTCTTGCTTCTGTTTAATTATCCTTTTCTGTGCTGCCTTCCCACAGCACCTACCTCAGTCAGATTTTTGGGCTGAGGCTCTGGAGTTTGGCAACAATGCAAAAAAACCCCAACAAATACAAATTAAAAATCTTTAAATGCAGCTACTTTTATGCTACTTTGTAGAGGCTTATGAGCCTGCTTGATAACTCTTGGAGGAAAAAAGTCCTACTATAGTTAATTTTCATTAAGGTGCAATTGCCCTTGAAGCTCAGGGAGACTTTCCCCTGAATAAAAAGTCTGAGAAATGATGCTTAGGCTTGTGCAGTCTCTCAAGGAGCTCTCAGCTTTGGGGTTTGATTCTTGGGGGTTTCCCCTCTTTATTTTCTTTGTGTCTGAACCCCTGGCATCTTTCCAGCATTGTTCTCCTACCTGCTGTGAAGGAGTGTCAGAGCGGTGCTCTCCTGCCGCTAATTCAGCGGAGATTGAGTGATAGCATTTGGTAAAGGTTAGAGGTGCCAGCTGAGGGTAGGTTCAGAGTCACCCACCCGTTCACATGCCTCAGCTTGTGGTTTCTTCCTATTGTACATGCCTGTTTCTTACTTGCTTCTTATCTACCAAAGCTGGCCATTGCTCTTCAGGATGTCTCTTCTGAATCACCTTTTTCTTCTTCATATTTTTTCTTCCCTTTTTTTTTTTTTTTTGGTTGCATAACTGGAATAAGTGATGCTCCAGTGTAAATACTGTGGCCCTGGCAAAAGTCTCTCTCTCTCCCTTCATTATAAAAGCTATATAGCTGGTTGTGTCTCTGTATAATGCAGAACAGTGACAAACAAGACTCCAGAAAAATTTCTCATCAACACACCAGCCAGTACTGTCCACCAGCACAGACTGACCAAGTTCCACAGTATGGCTGGATACCTGGTTATCGCCTAACTTTAGCTATTGTAATGTCATAAGATTTCTCAAAGTTTGGTTTCATGTGTAGCAAGATCTGGTTGGGTTGTGCTGCTAGATCTGAAATCTAAATCATCTTGCCCTTCAATTGCTTGCGATACTGGATCTCCAGTGCTTTCTCTGCTTTCATGGAAGCTTGAAAATTCTCTAAGTGTATCATCTTTTGTTGAGGAAGCAGTTTTGTTCAGGTTTTAAATGACTCCTGCTTGCATAGGGTTGTTACGTGCTAACAAAAAGGTGAAAATAGTGTTTGAAAAGTTGGTGGTCTTGTGTTCTTCTTTCACCAGAAGAAAATTGCATTGGGGCTTTTGCTGGATGACTTTGATAAAGCACAGCAAAAATGCTGCATTGCCATCCACTTTGCAAACAGCTGTTTCCAGTTAAAATATGGAGAGGCACCCTTTGTTCCAGCTGTTTGATACAGCTCGTGTCCCTCTGCCAGCAGTTAATCTTGCTTGTGTCTGCTTAACAGAACAGACAGTGGGAGCTCTTCAGGCACAGAGACCTCAGGTTAAACTGGGAATAGGGGATGCTTAAATGGGGATGGCTGTCTTAGTGCTGGTGGCTGCTCCTCCTCTGTCACAGGCAGGAGGGATCCCTGGGCTGGCAACAGCTTTAACCCTCTCACTTGCATCCACAAAAGGATCTGTTTGCACAGTGTGACAGTATTTAGGAAGAAGCTTAGACTAGTTTAAACAAATCCATTTAACACCAGTGCAGCAATCATGTTTTGGCAGAACCAGAGTGTTCCTGTGAGCCTGGATAACATGTTAATTTTGACTTTAAATTGCCCAGTATTGTTTTTTCTAGCAGCTTTTTTCCTCTCCTGTGCCTGGTGAGAAGCTAACACTTGGCATTTTCATTTATAAGTGGTTTTTTTGTCCATATGTCTTGGTACATGCTCCCAAAGCTCAGGGAGAGCAGTGCAGGTAGCAGGCTGCCTTTGGTCTCTCAGCAGGTGCTAACTCTTCCTTTGCTGGATACAAACTCATCCATCCGTTCATCTGCAAAAACCTCAGCAGTCATGGAAATTTCGGTAGGAGTGAAGACATGACAATGAAAGTCTCTCAGGATAACCTGGTAAATTAAAATGGAGAAAACACCACCCCCCAGGCTGAAAAGGGTCATATTTTAAAAAGTTTAAAGTTCTGTAGAACTTTAACCCAGCTGAGGACTAGTTGGGTTGTTCGGGGTAACTCATTGCATTTAACAAACAGAGGAGAGTGGGGGAGAGCTTTCAGGTTTTCCTTTTTTTATTGATGCATCAAGGTTCTTTTCTTTTTTTTCCCTTCCTCCTTCTTTTTTATAATAAGGATATTTCTTCCAAGTTCAGCTGATCCAGTTTAGCCCTCAAGATGGTACAGAGGCTTTCATGTTTGTATGCTTACAATAGTGGCAAGCTGGGACAAAGCAGTGCCGTGATGGTTGAGGGAGTGACATTATATTCTGGCTGTAGAATGACTAAAGGTAGACTCTTAGCGATACCAGTGCTGTTGCAGTTATTTAATCATGATTGTACTTCAGCAACTTAAGCACCTTATTAGCAGAACCACTATATTAGACTTTGAATAAGTACATGGAAATGGACACTTAAATTGCATACATATTTATACATGTTCTAAGTTAATAACAAATAAGAGGTCTGCGAAGAACTCTTTGGAATAAGAAAACAGCTAGATAGAGCCAGCTCCAGAGAGGATGCTACAGCCTCCTTCAGGAAAATTGAAGGAGGCTGTAGTATCCTTCAGGCTGGCTCAGGCTGATTTTTTTTCTGATTAACTACCAGCCATCCTGCAGGAACAGCTTACAAATAATTTTCTCCTCGTCCGATAGGCAGGGTTTTTTTCCATGATTTCTTTGCATCTTGTGAGCCAAACCAGCATCACACCTGCCATGTGAGTGCATCCGCCGGCTTTGCCACTGTCAGACCAGCTGTGCAGCAGCAGTTGCCATCTCTCAGGAGTGAGGACAGATTGCTAGTACAGAGACTCAGGAAGTAATTAGAAGGCAAATTTAATTTGTTCTTAGAGCACGTGGAGGTCCAGGTAGCTCTCCCTTCCACTGGTTAAAGAATCCAGAGCTTGAGGGGAGGCAGGGAAGAAAGGAAAAATGATAGGAGGGAAATACAGGGAGGAAAGAACTGAGCTACATTCTTGCCATCTGTCCACTTGGACTTGTGCAGCTGCTCTGCCACTGACAGGTTGCTGTCTCTCCACCCAGCACGGACAGCCAAATGACTTGCATCATGAACACAAATCACTGAAGATTAATGCTAGTAAATAGCCTAGTCAGAATAAACCATACCTTGAGGCAGAGCACCTAGCTGCTCAAAAAACCTTAGCTATCCTCTCCCTCTCCTCATGTCTCCTTTCTTTCCACAGAAGATTTTCCTAGAATTTGGAAGCCAAACATAATTTCAGTACACGTGCCTTTTCTGGATCAAGTCCCATGCCTCTGAATGCAGCACCATCAGTTTTGGAACATTAAAAGGTTGTGTAGAAGCAAAGGGTAATGGCCAGTTGGAGCTATAGCAGGAGTACTTCTGTGCTTATAATTAGTTAAGGATGTGCCTAAATGCTTCATTAGCTTAGAGCTTCCATCTGCTACCGGGGGCTGCGCAATTTCTGATAGTCCCATCTCCAGGAGCATCTGGAAGATACCCTTCTTTTATTTGTGAAGAATATGTATTTTGCATCAATAGCTTTGGATGTGGAAAAGAGACAAACATGGACTTAGGGTAGCACATTCTCAAAACTAAGCAGCAATATCAAGGGTGTAGTGTGCTTTTCTGAATGGCTTTAGGTATCTTTCTTGAAATCTCAGTTGGGTGCTGGAGGGGTATGAGGAGTTCCCTCAGGGCAAGGTGCACTGAGTCCACCACTTCAGCAGCCCCAGGCTCTTCATGTGGTCTCATAAATACCTGGGTGGTTCTGATCAGTGGCTGTTGACATCAATAGAAACATAACTTGTGTATTCAATATAATAAAATCCAGCACAACACTTTTTTTTTGTTTTTCTGTCCTGGCATTACTAATGATCCTAGAGATTTTCCAGAGTTAGTCACTGGCAAGTGTCCCTTCCTGAGCCTGAAGGACCATTCAGGCAGTTAACCCCTAAGTAGAGGTCTGCACTTGAAGCATTCCTGAAAAATCGGATATTGTTCCGAGGCTCAAGGTGTATCTCACAATTATTCAGAGAGGTGATAATGGGATGTCAGTTTTTACATGCCTAGTATTTGCACTGTAGGACTTTAAATTATTGATGGCAGGAGTGCAAAAAAGATAGCTGAGTTGAATCAAAGTGCTTTTTTGTGATGGTCCTGTAATTGCTGCTACTTCTATTTACCTCTTCTTTTTTGAAGTCAGTTTATTTTCCACAAAACCGTTCCCTACTTACTGCCTCCAGCATGCAAAGTCCTGACATTGCTGCACAGTCTACCTAGCCTCTGGCTGGTTTCAGTGATGGAGGATTGATGGAGCCATGAACATGCCGACATCTGTTTAAGCCCAACATTGACATCTCCCTGAACTTTGGCAGCTGAAAGATCAGAGACCTGGTCTGTCTTCTCTGAACAGCACTTTATCCTCTGTTATCCAGGCATATCGTCCTCACAAGAGAGGAGTCAAAAACTTTTATATCTTTTCTCCTTTTATTCTCAGAGGGCTCAGGCAGCAGTACCTGCTTTAAGAATGGCAGCAGATGTTAGGCGGTGGAGCTGTATTCTCGTGTTACTGAGTTTCCTCAGGAAGCTTTTGACTAAGCAGCTGCTGTCTCTTGCGTAGTGAGAAGCTGAGTCTGAGTGTAGTAGAAACGTCAAAGGAAATATGAGAAGTCACTGCCTCCAGCTATTTGCTACCTTTCTTCAAAAGCTGCAAGGCTGGTAGAGCAGAAAGTATTTCTGTATTGCATCTGGCAGCTTGACCGGAACGTCACCTTCCTTGGCAGCAGAGCTGACACCACTGGATTCTGCACAGAAAGAGAGCATAACTTATCCCCTCTGCAGCTTCCCTTTGGTAGAGCAGGAGAAGGGGCAAAAGGCATAGTAATGTTATAATTTTTCTCTCTCTGCAGACTTGGCAACCATCTGTAATGAGTTCAGGATGAGCTGCCTGCTTACTGTTCTTACTGGTTTTTTAATTTTTTTCCCCTTTTCACTCATGTTATGAAATGTGAGTGGCAATTATTTTTGTTTTCAGGATACATGACTGCAGAATGCTTCCATGTAAGGACTGGACTCTTTTTCTTTATTTTTTCCTTTAATCCCTGCAGTCACAGTGATTCTGTAAATGGAGAATTACGATGTTTCACATTCTTTTTGCCCAACTGATGCCACCCAACCAAAAGTTTCTTCTGCAGCCAGAGCCTTGTGACCATCTCTTCTAAAGCTCCATGACAGGTCTTTGCATATGTCTCTAATCTGGTGCCGATGCTGGCATTGTTAGGCTTAGTTATCCGTGCTGTGGCCGTAAGTAACCCCAGTTCTACTCTAAAAATAAAGAAATCTGAGTGGGTTTTTTTTCTCTGGTATATGCTGGAAGGTGCTGACCCAGAAGCATGGTGGTTTGAGTGGAGATGTTCACCTTAATGTTGGTGGGCCTTGGAGCATGTTCAGACTCTACAGATTTGTGAAGAGAGATGAAGTTGCCAAGGGGGGCTTGTGGGTTGTGACCTTGTCATTCCTTTATGCCCTGCAGACTTTACAGTCTTGCTGTATTAGAATCACTTCTGGCTCTGCTCTGCTGTCAGATGCCTCTCTCCTCTTCTTCTGTTGCTTCTTCCAAAGCTTGCTTATTGCTGTCTGTGCCAGGAGCGATGGATCAGATGAGAAGGGTGTGATTTGTTTCTCTAAGATGGCTATGAGTGTCAGTTGCCCAGGATCCATCAGTCTCTTAATCTCTCCATACAGGGTTGCTGCTGTTCTTAATAGGAAGTTAAGGTTCACGGCGGATGTTTTTCACACAGGCTTCAGAAGCAGCTGCCTTAAACGTGGTCTACCACCTCTGCAGACAGAGGCTGAGCACTAGGCTTGGAGAGGGGCTGGACTTAGGGTGGTTGTGGGCAGGACCTCCCCGCAGTGCAGGAATTACTTATAAATAAGAGAACAAATTGAAATGTTCCTTTTTTTGTTTTTCCACCTCCCACAGTTCTTGGGAATGAGGAAGGAGGCCAGTAAGAAATGTTGGCATTTTAATGAAAAGCAAAAGCAGCTGAAGGGAAAGGTCTCTTATTTTGTTACTATTATAGTTTTGGGAAATGTTGCTGCAGATCTAGTGCCAGGCTGCTCTACAAAAGATCCTATCTGGGTTTGTTCTGTTTTCAAATACAGAAGTAAAGCAGTTGACAGTCCCTGTCCATGAGATTGCCAGAAGTGACTAAGCCAGCAAAGGAGACCCAGCGGGTGCTGAAGTGAAATTCTTCCAAAATGCCCTCATTTACGCTCACTGCATCCTTTCCCAGTGAAAGCCTTCAAATGCTGCTTCAAAAATTAATAAGTTTGAGTGCTTTAATGGAAGCAAAGGAAAGACTTTTCTGTTTTGTCCTGAAACAGCCTGTGGGAAGTTCAAAGGGAACTTTAAGTATTTAGTTATGCTGCGTTTACCTACCCAAAACCTGTTCTCCCCATGTTACCTGAAGGTTTTTTTTGTTTTTTTTTTTTTTTTTTTTATTGAAAACACTGTAGGATGTTGACTTTTATGTGAAGCCTGTAAATGAACAAACTGTAAAACCAAGGTACAAATATATCAAATATGAGTTTAGCTGAAGATGATGCAAGTTATGAATAGGATTTTCCAGTCTGCTTGCTGAAATTGTAATCTGTGTGCCATTTGGTCTTACAATCCTTACATGTAGGATTTGGTCAATGGGAAATAAAGAATGGGAGAGGTTTAAAATATGAATTATTGGAGTTTAGAGTCATAGTCAATGATCTGAGATCAATGATCAACAAAGTCATGATCTGAGATAAGAGGGGAGATCTTTTGGTGCTTTTAGACCATGTTAAACTTGTAATTAGCCTCTTAAACTTACATGTTTGGTTTTGGAAGGTTCTAGCTTTTTCTCTCTCTCCATGGAGTTAAATTTAACACCTTTTAATTTAGAGCTTTCTGTAAGCTTTGCAGCCAACTTCTTTTAAGAGTAACACCAAGGATTTTCAGGAGAAATTACCGCCTTTAGGTTTCTATCTTTGTAAGTTTATGTCCCCAGTGATATAAAAGCAGATTAAATGTCACTATTGCAGCAGAAAAGAAACAGCAATACATGAAACAGAAACAGACTGTCAGGAAAAAAAATCAGCTATAAGAAGTCAGCACTAAAAACAATCTTCTTATTTGTCTGAGGTACAATGTTACCTCAAGCAAAGTCAACAGGGGTTTTCCTATCCATTTCTGTGGACAGAATTTATCAGAATTCATCCTTTGGTTATAATTTAAAGTATGAGCTTTAATTCTATTGAAGTGAAATATCTTTTTAAATGAGAAAGGTCAGGGTCGTACAACCCAGAAGAAATACTGCCATCTTTTTATCTCTGGCAAAACAAAAAGAAGAAAAAATCTGCAAATCTTTTACAGGTCTGAAAGAAGAGTGAACCATGGTGCTTGGGAAGCCAGGTATAATATAGGCTGAAGCCCATGGTTTTGCTTGTTTGGACTAGTTGTAGAACAGCTTTTTAAATGGTTGGGGAGGGGAAGACCAAAAGTTCTAAAGGCCACTTCATAGGCTGAAATAAGGCTAGCCTGCCCAAAGGAAAACCTACATGTGTGTAACTTGAGGAATAAAGCTAATACAGATGGTACATTTTTCATTGATGTCTTCTCACGTCATTCTTCCCATGCACTTTTTTCCACACTTCTGGTTGATTAAGCTGAGCTAGCAAAACTCAGAAACTAATGACAAAGCCTTTGCAGTTTCCAGCCATCAGTATGCTTCTTAGTCATAGCAGTCCCAAATTAAAACCTTCCAGAAGAAAAAGGTCCGTAATGGTGCTGCTGTGGGTTTTCACATGGCAGATCTTGATCATGTCAGCCTGACAGGCTGATAGCAGTTTAATTGCAATCACCGTTTCCAGCCACTGTGATTCTTTGCTTGTACCTTTGTAGACTGCAGTTACTGAAATGATACAGCTTATTTGCTGGCCACTCACAGCTGAATTGAAAGACATGCAGTAATACCCAAAATTAGAGTCCTGTGACTGATTTCTCTGGCCATAGCTGTCTGAGCTGTAGGTTTAAGTGGGGCAACTGTGTCAGTTCCACTGAAATACTGATTTACAGCAGCTTTTACTGTCAGTCCTGAGGAGGAACTGTCATTCCCTTCCCTGAGCAAGTTCATGCTGTATGAGAAATTAATTTCATCCACATTCACAAATATTTTTAAAGTACAGTCACTTAGAAAAAGAGGGCAGTTGCATTAATGTATTATATATAATGCACTTGCAATGCATGATCCTGCAATTTACCCTAGATTTCTGAATAGTTTGTTGCATTTGGATAACCAGCCTTTCTGCCAGAAGGGACTTGGTTTTGAACAAATTCCAAAATACCTGTTTTTAAAAGCAGCATCACCAGCCATGCTACACCTTTCCCTCCTCTGCCTCACACGCAGAATCTGGAAAGCACATTGCCCTGCAGCTCAGAGCAGTTTGAGCTGAATCTGAATTTCTGGCAGCATTGGGGTCCAAAAACTTGTGGAGGTATGTTTCTTTCTATGATGGTGAGGAGGTCTCTAAAGCTGCAACATAACTGTTATGTCTGCAAAAGTATTTTGAGTCGCTCACAGTGATTCTCCTCATAGACTTGCATTGCTGCTTTCCCTATTGATGAGGTGGAGGGATGAGTAAGTAGTATGTGCCTGAGAAAACGGTAAAGCAGTTCTGAAATCTTATCTCTGGGAAATGCCTGATTTAAAGCATGGTCACAAAGCCTTTTGTTATAAAATATTGATACTTCTTGATTTGCTTTACCTGCTAAAATAACATACTGATTGCTCAGCTGGTATGAGGCAAATGCTTAACTACAGTCTCCTGGAACTTCTGTACAACAGCATCATGGGTTGGGTTTTTTTTTATTTTCAGGCATTCTCTTTTTTTTCCTTTCCCCTGAACCTATGAATAGTTTAAGATATACAGGATATAGATGAAAGCAAGGTAAATGTCATTCAGAAGTTTTTAAAAAAATAATTTATACTTCATCCATGCGTTGATGAAATAACTGAGCTTTGATCATCAGAGTTATGTCGATCTAAGTAAAAAAGAAAGTGGAGATTTATTAGGAAGTAACCCCCTTAAATCCTGAAGAATAGCACTGTGATGTTGGTTTATGGTTCCAGCTAATCAAATTATCACAGGTTATAGGCAAAATGGAGGTTGCTTTTATTTTTCATCTGCTAGCATAGAAATGTTAAAGCTTGATCTCTGAGCAAAACACTATTTTCATACCCATAATCTTTTGAGAACCAAATAGCTATTATAACATTTTCTGCTCATAATATCTGTCTAAAATCAGTGTGACTTCTCATATACTTTACATTAGAAGATTAACAATCTTCTTCAATGTGCCTTTTAAACAGGGAGGGGAAAAAGGCCAGAATTCATTACAAGTCTTATTATTTTAGATACTATACTATAATAGTATCCATTTCCAGCTGAGCTTTTAGAAGACCTGAATGTCCTGACCACTCTAGCAGTTTTGGCAGACACTTTTAATATAAACCCAGCTGTATCAGGAAAGCTGTACTCTGATACTGCTTGCTTTCCTTAGAGCGGTTTTTCACATAGGAGTGCAACACCTAGTTGTGTCCACAGGAGCTTTTCTTGGTATATCCAGTGTCCTGTGCTCATATCCTGTGGTTTTGCTATACATCCCTCACTTCACATTTCATCACATATCATCTCCTAGATGCACGTGTCACTGAAAAGATTGCTTTCCCTGCCTTGTACTCAAAATACCAGTTCGTGGCTCTGTAGCCTACAAGCTGCAGGTAATTTCTCCCATTCTGCAGGCTGTCTGCTGAGCCGCTTATGTGTGTGCTTCTTAACGCATTGCAGTCAAAATGCACTGACTTCGCACCACAGTGTTATTTAAACTAACACCTCTGACTTTGACTAAAATGAGTGGTAACAGAATGAAGCTCACACCCGTAGAGCAGACAAAAAGTGGGAGTAAAAGGGGATTATTTAGTTCAGTCAAACACAGTAAAGATGTGTATTTTTAAACACATGCAGTTATTTACATCCTTGCAAAGTGGGTATGAAATGCCACAAAACAAAAGCAAGAGCAGTTTGTGCCCGGGATAAACTGAGCCAAAAAGGACATCTATATATTCCTGGTTAAATTTAGCAGTGTGATAGAGCTGGTACTAATGACTCTGCAAAGTGCAAGGCATGAAGAATCATTCTTAGAATGTGGATGCGGATGTGTGTGAATACCAGTGTGCGTCTGTCTGTATGTGTGTTTTCCTAATACTGTTTTATATTTATTGACAAGTGATTTAAAAAAAAAATCTTTAAATTATGAAGATGTTTGTATTGGGATTAGAAGTCACATAAATTCTGCGCTGCACCAAGATACCCACTCTGGGATTGTTTACTGTGTTAATAGCAATCTCGGAGAGGCACTTCAAGAGCTGATCAGGCAATGATATTATAGCCATCATTTGAAGATGATGAAAGAATTTCCAGTATTTGTAAATTATTCATTTCAGAATTTTCTGGGCCTTACAGGACAGCTGCTCTCCAAAGGTCATCACTGCAGATCATGCAGCATATTTAAAACCTTTTTCTGTCACCTCTTTAGTGCTGAACACAGAATTGCTTTCACTGTGTCTGCTCATGGAAACTCTCTTAGACTCTTTAGTGGTAAGTGTAGCTCTTGGTGTTGGTGTTGCTTCCCTCCAAAGAAAGTAACACAAAAGGGAAAAGTTCAAGAAAAACTGTTTAATTCTGTCAGTGATGAGGTAGAACAGCATTTATTATTGTGCTTATTTTGCTTCTGTGTGTGTCGTGTACGGGCTTATTAGTTCACTCTTAAGAAACAATTGCTAAAATAGCAATATTTGCAATACTACTTTTGTTCATCTTCTGTTACAGAGGTGCTTTATTTGCAAGGGCTGGCTTTTTTCAACCAAACTGTATCGCCTGTCAAGAATGTTCATGTGACTCTTGGAAACCTGCTGCAGAGTCTTCCCTATTTGCTATTCAGTCCTGTTTTCTTCTCCCTGTAGCAGGTAAGCACATGTTTCTGCAATGCTATTTGCAAGTGGGAAATGTGTCCAATTTCAAATACCTCGTGAGTTTGTTATGTTGGACTCAGTAGGATTAGCATCACTCTTCCAAAATTTTCCACAGAACCCACTGTATTTTCTGCCATAGAAAAATATCTGAGTAACAATGCAGTACTGTGGGAATTTTAACATCAGCTCATGTCAGTCTACATCCCTCTAGCTTTAGTGCAGCTTAAAAACTGGTATGCGGGAACTTTCAGCTGTGAATCTATTTACAGCTGAATCAGGGTTGTGTGCATGCAATGTAGAAAATTGCTTGAATTTCTGCTCTCTGAGAGGAGTCTCTAAATAACTTTATGTCCTTGGGGAGAAAAAAAAAAGCCCTTAAGTAGGGAGCCAGAATGGGTGATGGGTATTACCCATCATGGCAACCTCAAGGTGAATAAGAGGGTTCAGATAGTATTCTTCCAGATCATAGTCGGGCAACCACTGCAGAAACAGATTAATCTACCCTGGCTGACAGTGTATTGAAGCATAAGAGAAATTCTCAAATGACCTATATCTGATTGATGTGTATGTGGGTGTGGTAAGAAGTGGCACTGGACAGCTGAGTGGTAGTAGTATCTTACACAGCTGCAGCTATTTCTGCTGAGGTGCTTGGCACAACGTTCTAGAGTTGCTCCTCAATATTCATTGCTAGAGTTGGATCCACATTTGAGATTCAGTGCTTTTAGGAATGAGGAGATATATACAGATTTCTTGAAATCACTTTCAGTAAATGCTAGTCATTAAAGGAGAGTGTGTATGGGGTTGTGTGTGTGCATTTACGTGAAAGTAAATGTGCTTAATCTGTCTTTGATGTTGTTCGGTTTTCCTTTTAACATTATCATGGCATGTAGTAGCTTTTTCTCAAAGCAGGTTAGAAATTTTCTCAGAAGACAATTGCCAGTTTCTTCCTCTAAAAGAATTTTCTTTCTGAATATACTAAGATACTTATTTTCTCCTAAAATTTATGTACTTTATCACTAAACTGCAGAATTTAACCTCTGCTATGGCTTAATTTTATTTTTTCCTCTGGTTCTTAAGCAAGTAAGTTTTTCTAAAGGCTTTGCTCTTGAAAAAATCTGTTTTGATTTACTTGGCAGTAACACATGCTTTGTTCCCAATTTGTAGCAAGTGGTAAATGATGGCAACCCTTATTCCATGCTGCTTCGTTGCAGTGGTAGTTGGATTTTGCTTACAGTGGTTACTGAGTTTCATGTCAGGCTGCAGGGGGAAATGGTTCCTTATAATCTACAGCTCCCACTGGGGCCTAGCACTGTAAACTGGTGCAAGGCTGGGACTTCCAGCAGAATTTAGCTTGTTTTGTAAACTAGGCACAGATGTTTGAAAGTGAGATAAATCATTTTCACTTGCACTGCAGTCTTTCCCTGAGGGTTTCTAGGGTGTTGTTAGCTACTGCCTCTCTGGATTTCCTGAGAAATGAGTTAGTGGTATCAATAGCAGAAAAAGAGAGTATTGTAAAATGGGAACTTGATAATTCCAGGTCATGAAGAGAATATGGGTACAGGCATTGCTTTTCTCTGTATAAGCAATTCTGGAAAAGTTGAGGGGAGAACCTGCATATAATTTAGGAAATCCTTACTACCTCTGCCCATGTTATTTCAAGCATACACAGAAAATTTCAGCTCTGGAACCTTCCCTAAAACAAATACTCACATCTGCTGTTAACTAAGTTACTCTACCAACTAATCTGTTACCAAACATGAGTTCTGTCAGCAGCAGCTCCAAATACAGCTGCTGGGAGGATTCAGCCACTGCTAGCAGAACTAAAAGCTGCTCTAATGCTTCACTTTGAAGAGTTCACTCTGAACACTCTGTTAAACTTTTTATTCTTGGTATTCTAAATAACTGCCCCTCAGAGTAAACAGAAACACATGTGAATGCCTTCTGTTTCTAGCAGAGCACTTGCAAAGTGTCCCACTGTAAACTGGTTATAGATTACTGTGTAATCTATAACCTTACTGTGGTGGACAGTCAGATCAGATTTCCCACCACACAAGAAGGCTAAACAGTAGGGCTTGAGCAACTTGCCACCACACTGACTGGGTGTTTGCTGACTGGAAATATTAATGAATAAAATGAAAAAATGCTGCCTGGTTGCTCCTAACCCAGCATTTTATAGCCACTTGGGTTTTTTCATTGCAAAAGCCATAACTTGCTGGTAATATCATAGACTTTAAGTTATGCTTATGGTTTTATTGTATTCAAATTTTATATTCCAACAATGTGCATATTTTCACACTTACATTTATTATTTGCTCTTCACTGTGGTATGATATAATTTAAAGGTCTTAGGAGTTTAGTCCTACTCTAACAGGGACCATAGAAAACACATCTTGAAGGTTTCAGGTCCTCATTAGTTTGCATCTGCAGGCCACGGCCTTTGTAAATGATTGTACAGAGGTTTTTCTTCCTGGAGGTGTCCCCTGTTTGTCCATGGACATGTTACAGGTTTCAAATCCAGCACATACAGAAGTCTTGGCATGGCAGGGGCCTAATCAGTAGCAGCAAAATAATATGTTTGCTGCACTTACAAGGAGACAGAAGTCAGTAGGAAAGTGTTGAGATAATAAAGGAGGTTAGTGATGTTTACTGTGTGACAGCTGATAAGCACTCAGTCTTTTCATAATTAGCATTACAGATGTTCCTGGTGAAGATGTAACTCTTTGCTCCCATTTTAGTCCTCTAATACAAACAGGAGAACCTGACTATTTTTATTTATTAATTCTCCTTGTCCACTGTTGCAGTGGGTGTTAACTCTCAGCTCATCTCTTCCCTAGAACTTCAGCCGATTCCCTAGCAGAAGATGGTCTTAGCCAGGAAATCTGATTTGTCTTTCTGTTGAGGCTGTCCCAGGAAGGCTGTAAATGTTGTCCTTTTCTCTTTTCCCTCAATGCCTTTGGTCAGCAGCAGACTCTCCTAGAAATACTCCTTATTTAATATCTCTCTACTTGAAATACCAACTGAGCCTGTAAACCAGAGATAGCTCCCGGAGGTCTCTTCATCTAGGGTCAGAGCATGTAGAGGAAATGAAACATTCATTAGGTGGATGCCAGATTATTTACATTTGTATCATGATCAATAAGGCAATCAGAGACTGGGGATGACATTCATCTCATCTAATTTTAGATATTTGCAGCTTGGAATACCATATCCATATCTGAACTACTCGCATTATGTTCTCTTTATAGTCGGTGGTGAGAACAGGCACATTCCCAGCATGACTTTTGTGATCAGGTTTAAATATCTCTTATAGGATGTGATGAAGTGCACCCTGGACATGCCCAGGTTTCTCCAGCAACTACAGAATAAGGTCCAGATTTTCCTGTACATCTCTGCTTGTGACATGTATATATCCTGCTCCTGATGTCCATTATCTTATTCTCAGATATATTTCTAAAATTTTCTAAGACACCTAGTATCTAGGTACCTAGTAGGTAGTGTTGAATGAGCTTAAATATGGAAGGCCAAGCTAATGTGAACTTGAGCACAAGAGTGTCTTAATAGCAAATTCCAGTTCAGACCTCCCAGGTCACTATGCTGCTGCTATAGTTTTGGTTTTTTTTAAGCACTACTGTGTACCAGCAATAGAGTTGAAAAGCCTTTTGCCTTTAAAAAAAAATACTTCGAAACATTTGAACCAAGAAGATTTTCTGTTGAAAGCGTTAGGAAGGAAGCAATACACTACAATAAACAAATGCTGAAACTTTATTTTTATTCCAGCAGAATAAGTTTAGATGTGTTTTTTCATATGAGACACTAAATTCTTGTTCTAAACAAAGCAAGGAAACTCAAATGGAGTTAATGAACCAAAAACCTGGATTCAAAAAGCCATTTATCTTTATGCCAGTCTGAGTCAAAAGTTCAATTCTGGATACACTCCTTCCTCAAAGTGTTCAAATCTGGATCCAAAACTTTCTGTTAAAGCCCAATCTCTAAAACAGATGACTAATAAAACTAACATAATGACACACACATATATACACACACGCATCTCTCCTTTTTAACATTCAGAGAATTAGCTGAGCGGCAGGATTGGCTTAGATCTATTTTATGTATAAAGTGATTCAACTCTCCCTTCCCTGTCCTCCTCCCTTCTCCCAGTCTGGCCAAATGTTTGCGCTGGCTCCTACTGTGGCATAGCCAAAAACTGCTGAAAATAAAATTATCTGGTTTTCTTTCGTGGGTTTTGTTTTTTTTTTCCTTAGCAGAAAGGTAAAATATTTGCTTTATTTCCCTCCCCCCCTTGATGCAAGCAAATGCTTTAAAGTGCCCCTTTAAAGTTAGAGAGTGAGTACACTGGTAATACCTCTTCAATGCTCCTCAATGTTTTCATAAAACCAGCCAAGTATTTACTTCTTGCACATTATTCTATCATTTCAATATCAGGTCTTCAGCTACTGTGGCTGCAAATATTGAGTCCTACTGTATTCTGATTAGAGAAGGGGAAAATCCCTTTTCCTTCTTGTAAGGAAGCAAGTCGTCATCACTGTAAACAATGGGCAAAATGTCTGTTAAAAAAAATGTACGGTCACCCACTGATTCACATATCTTATATCTTTTCTGCTAATTCATACATGTTTTTAATTAATAGAAGAGCAGCTACAAAATGGTGTATTTCAGGAATATAACAGTTTCAAATCACTCTGAGTCAGACTAAATTAAAGGTGTCTTTCCCCTCGACTGTAACGAGGGCTTGATTTCACCAACAAGGTTTAGGAGTCTCTCCTTCTAGGTAAAAAATATTTCCAAAAAGCTGCTGATGATGTATTATCTAATGGATTACTACAGGATGAAGGTGTCTAGCAGAAAACAAAATACTTATGGTGAAGGGAAGTATGGCTTTCCTTTGCTAAGGTATAGTATTATTTTTGTTCCATTACACTCATTTTCATTTTACCATGAATAAAATTTATATGCATTATTGCTTTGTTTTGTTTCTGTGTATACAGTATAGCAAACTGGTAATTACATACTGGGTTATTACAGTATATTGAAGATAGATAAAATGGAAAATAAATCATGTACATTTCAACTGAACCTTGAAATAACATCTGTATACTTAATAGTGACAGCTAAAAATGGGCAACAGAATTAATGTTGAGAGATGTACATATTCATTATTAGGTATGAAAGAAGACATAGTAAAAAAATAAAACATGCTGATAATAAATGTATTTAACATTGATATATGCCACCTACCTTCCACACTTAAGAGACTAAGACCAACAAAACACTGGAATATGCTTGAAATTAAGTTGGAAATGAAGATGTATTTCAGTCTACAATTAAGCTGGACTCTTAAGGGAAATGTCAGGCCCTTCTTAATTCTTTTCCAAATTTCTCATTACACCAAAGAATTGCACTGTACTGGAAACCAACAAACTGTCTCTCCAGCAGAAGTATTTTCTAAATATAAAGCCATTTATTGAATATAAGCATTTCAGATGTTCATTAGCTTTATTGTATCTTCCTGTTTATAATTTTCCTAAGTTTGCAGAGTTCAAAATGAAAACTACGCTTCATGTCACATTAGTAGCAGTTTTATGCACAAACACAGTGAATTAGCTGTTTTGCTGTAAATCAATTTAATGGTTTTCACTATAAATGTAATTGTTTGGTTTTTTTTTTTACGGTAACTAACACTTTATAATACAGTATTTCTATATATAGCAAACAGTTCAAGGGACTTAATTACACTGTGACAGAGACTGTTATGTTCTCACCGTGTAATTTTAAAAATTGTTTTTAACAATAAGGAGCAATTGAAATTTGTCAATTTAGGAGTGACAAAAAATGTTTTTGACTATAAACGCGGTACTTAAATTGTTGTTTTACCAGTAGACTTGTCACCTTGATGCAGCTGGATGTCATAAAAACGGTTTAAAACTGTAAATTTAACTGTTAAATCTAATGGCAAAACTACTGTTGGCTAGTACTTGCTAAAATGCAGGAATTAAAAATCAGATGAAAGCATAAAAAATGAGCATTTAAACTGTATTTTGGGGGTTACTATAAGTGTATAGCAATTAACACCAGTGGAAGTACTGTAATGAAAGTGATATGATTTTACACCACAGAATTATTTAAAATAAACTCAATATTTAGGATAACGCATATAGAGAAGCAGAGCTCCTTTTCATGCCTGAAAATAAGGCTGAAGTTAAAACCATTTATAAAAAATGGTACTAACCCTTTCCATTACAATCACAACACTAATTTTAGTGAGCAAATCATTATTCCCTTGCATGCGTAAAACCTTGGGCTGTAGCTGAAGTAGGAAAAGCACTCAGGGGCTGCCACAGAAGCAAACACGAAG
>JAVHNF010072926.1:2842-15430 GCA_034783455.1 Micropsitta finschii
AGGAGGGGAGCAGCCTCTTCCCTTTCCTGAGCCCGTTCTGGGATGTCTGACTGCAGAGTCCTTGACTGGTTTAGCACAGAGGTCCTGGCTGAAGCACACACATCAGTGTGCTGATGGCATTAAAAAGTTCCTGGGTTATGGTTTTCACATTTCCTTTAAATAACTGAAACATCTAGCAACCTCAGGAATCATTTCATTATCAGAGATAGCTTTTTCAATACCCTGCCATAAATGTCATCTGCTTTTGCCAGATTCATGCTGTTAATAAAAGAGTAGGTCCTTCGTCCCCCAAGTCCATGAGAGGTTTCAGTAAGTATCTTAGCACACTGTTTCAGCAATATAAAGCCCACACTGGAAGACAGATGCATGCCTAGGTACACTTGAATGTTACTGTAAAGCTGTCTCATTCTCCATGCCCACTTTTATCAGTTTTAGACCCAGCAGTGCCTCCATGTCTGCCTGGCCTTTTGTACATGAGCTACAGCCTTCTAGATCTCTTCTGCAAGGAAATGCTATCTTATGGTGACCACCATTTACTAAAAAATACCAGAAACCCACCCCAGAGTCAAAGAATTTATATGCTCTTATTCAGAGAAACACATGAAGTCAGGCGAGGGCAGAGACTGTGACACTCAAGCCAGGTACTCTGTGTGACAGACATCCCAGCCAAGTGCTCTGACTAAGAATGCAGCGGCACACCGCATCTTCATTTACACTCATAGCAAGCCAGATCCTCAGCAGACGCAGCTTGCGGGGGCTGCAGCAGTCACACCGACTCACATATCCCCCGGGGGTGGTTTCTGGCATCTCAGGCTTCTCAAGGTCAGCCTGAGCACAAGCATGTAACCAGCCGTGTAAGAGTGTGTTGGTGCTAGTGGAGAAGAGATAAACAGCAGGACCAGGGAAGTCAGAAACCCTAAAGTTACCTTAACCCCAGCCCAGCACAGATGCGATCATTGCTCCAATGGCAATGCTTTGGATTTGGTGGCTTTCGATCAGGAGTAAATGCCGTGGCATGATATTTGGCAGCTCTATGCCTCCCTCTTTCCCAGCTCCAAGCAGTAATGAATGATGCATCAGTGCTTGGTGGCAGGAGATCTCACTTCAATCACTAGGAGGTCCAATTTGGGGAGATCCAAATCCTTTTCAGTATCCATTATGCCAGAGGAGCTGGGATCTGAGACAAGCGGTGGTATGGACGCCTTGCAGTAGCTGTATGGAGAGGAAGATGTCAAGAAGCTCCACAGGCTTTTTAAGCCCCACCAGCAGCCTGCAGGGCTGCTTCCAGTTTTCCTGCCCCTTGGGGCCACAGAAATAAGCAGTGCGATAGCACCCCAGGAGACATGAGCTCTCCTGCCTGTTCTCTGCCTGGCCCTTAGCACACAGCTGTGGGCATGGTTGTTTGCCTTCCCCTCTTGCCACTTGTTGATCTTCCCTGTTTCAAGAGGAAGCAGACGGGCACAAATCCATAGCTATTTATTAACCCTGAGAAGCAGAGAAGCTGTGGCACCTGGCCTCTCAGGCAAGCTCTCAGCCTGCTTTTCAGGAGGAGCAATAGCTTATGGAGGTGGGTGAAACGCAGTGATGACAGCCCCGTGACACCAGTGCTGGCGGGGTGGAGAGCTCTTGACCAATTCACAGAGCAAATAAACCCAAGGATGCTTTCCAGAGCTCCTTATGTCAGGGACACTGAGCTCTGCACAGAAATCGGTTTACAGACAACCAGCTGTGGGCTGCATGCAAAAAGCCAGGCTGCCTTAAATACAGCCTCATTAGGATCATTATCAACAAACCATTTGTCTCCTCCTGCAAGCTGAGGCAGCACTTTTTATTCACACAACAAGTTCCCTACTCCTAAAAATGAGAGGGGCTGAGCCCCAGAGCAGAGAGAGGGGAAGTGGCTGTTGAGGAAGGAGCTGTGAAGGAGCAGGCAGTAGGGAGGGCTTGGAGAGAAAGCTGAAGGCAAAATCCCAAGGGGAGGAAGGACAGGGGATGGTGGTTAGAGGGAGGAGAGAAAGAGTCCTCTGGTATCAGCATGCTGGATGTGTTGGGGGCCAAGGTGAGCTGGAGATGGTGGAGGACAAGGTGAGCAGCAGGGAGGTGACAGGCAAGCAGGGATGGAGGAAAGGCCACTGCTGGTGTGGGAAGGAGGAAGAAAGGTTTGCACATGAAAGCACAAAAGCAGGCTGTTTCATGGAAGGCCAGGCACAGGAGAGGAAAGGAACTGTAGAAGTTGCCAAGCTGGATCAGAGGTAAGCTCTGCACTGCCCAAGGTGGAATTGCCAAAGGGTCCACCACACAAGGCTTTGGGGTGTGTGGGGAAGCCCCGCAGCAGGCAGATGTAATTATCTTTATACCAGGTATCTCAGTGCAAAGCAGGGCTGAAAGCCCCCCTCTAATTGTAGGCAAGGTGAGAAGGGTCAAAGTGATGATGAGAAAAGAGTCTATGACTAAGGAAACACCACACCTGGGTCTGGGGTAAGGGGGTGACCTTGGGGACCTGTGGAAGGAAGCAGCTTCCCAGGCTTTTGCACCAGCTGCCAGCACATTATGGTAATGGTGGCCAAGGAAGCATGAAAATAGGAAAAGCTGAGGCTGGGCTGTGAGAAAGACAGTGGCATCTCCTTTAGGACAAAGCAGGGAAAGAGATCAAAGACTTACCTGCTCTCCAGCAGAGCTCCTCCTCCAGAATCTGGCTCAGATGCCACAGCGGGACCTTTAATAAAGGGAGACATTTGGAAGCATCTGTGGGTGCAAGGAGAGGCAAGAGGTTGAGAGGCTGCACTGGAGAGATGTGGGAGGCTGGGGCTACAAGTGGTTTGGAAGGAGAAACACCTTTATGTTGCTCTTGTGTGCTGCAGAGACCCTGCCACTTATCTGGTGCTTAGAGGCCTCATTGCAATATCGGTGATAATGGACAATAAGGGATGATTTGCATGATGGTGACTGAAGCTATATCTGTATGGGGAAATAGCAAGGGAGGAGAGGAAAGGGACCAAGGACCTGGTGGCCAAGGTCAGAGCAGGCGGAGGAGAGCTAGGGAAGGTAAAGGACAGGGGGCTGCCGGAGATGGGGGATGGACACAGAGTTCCATGTAACGCAGGGTTCAGCAGGAATAGGTGGAACCAGCTGGTGGGGCAGAGAGAGGAGGCAGCTGGGTGCCCTTTGGCGGGAGTGGAAGGCGACTGCCAAACCATCATTTGGACCCAAACAGAAGGGAAGAGGAGAGATGGGAAGGACAAATAAAAGGAACTGGGAGGAAAATGGTGGCACTGGGGAGGAGACAGCCCCAGGCACCCCTCGCTAGGGATGCTTATCAGCAGCAGGACTGGAGTGGGGCCAAGGGTAGGTCAGGCGCTGCTGAAGCATGCCGTGGGAAAGAGCTACAGCGTTGGTCACGAGTGTGAGCCACTGTCAGGTGGAAGAGGCTGCTGGGAGAGGGTAGGGCATGGAAATTAGGGTGCAGGGTTCCCTGGGGACAGGAGGAGCAGGAGGTGAGGAGTGGGAGAGAGCTCCTGAGGCCAAGAGGAACAGGCCCCACAGAGGCAAAGTAAGCAGCTTGCTGCAGGAAGAGTTGCAGAGCTTGGTGTTCTGGCTATGCTGGTCTGCTGGAGAAACCTGTGTCTGCCTGGCAGACACTTGATGGCAAACATTGGCTTGCCTGCAGCAGAGAGCAACCTCTTCCAGGGTGGCTTACAGTGGAGGAAGAGTCAAAAGGCATTTGCTCTGCATAGTTGCCTCTGGCAGGCACCAGGAAGAGGAAAACACATGAGAAAGCTTTAAAGAGCCTTCTGTGGGAAGCGGCTGGGATTTCTGTCCCAAATCCAGTGCCCATGGATCTCTGGCTGCAGGGACCTCTGTGCTTCTCAGTGGATGAGGATGTGCCAGCTGCCTGGCACTCCTGTGCCCTGGGGGTTTCGGGAGGATGCTAAACCAATGGATAAGTTCAAAGATGCGTCACCCTGGACACACAGCTGACACAGAAAGGTGTGCAGGCTCCCAGCTTGCTACCTTCCCAGGGGTCATCCCCACTGCTGAGAGCAACAGCCAACTCTGCCATGGAGCTACATGGATGGGCCTGGCTTCAGCTGTAGGCTCCCAGGAGTGGGATGTAACAGAGGCCAAGGACATGGCACTGCAGGATTTAATACAAGGAGGAGAACAGAGCTCTCATTCTTGCCTATGTGCCTGCCAGTGACAGCCCCTGCAGGCCTCGTGCCAGATGCAGCCTTCGTACCCACAGTCCAGGATTAGTGAAGAGCAGAGGGTGCTTGTGGAGGTCCTCACTGATGTGAGAGGAGAGGACATTGCCTGAGGGTCTGAGATCTGGTTTTGGAGGCCCCCCGAACCAGCATGGCTCAGTGGAAATGAAGGGGTTCAGCAGCCCTTCCCAATATCCAGCAAGCAGAAGGCTTTCAGGACAGCCCCGTGGGTAAGCACTGCAGGAGGGAGAGAGAAAAAGTCATTAGGACGTGGTCTGAATCCATCGCAGTCTTTTTGGGGAAGCTTCCTGGTCCATAAGGGCCTTTCAGTATTTCTAGGTAGGACTTCGGGGCTGGCTCTCGCAGGCTGCCACCGACATCTAGCGTTAGGTCGACAGCTTCCGATGGCGCTCGCACTGCCGGCAGCGCAGCAAAGGACAGGGCCCGCGGCCTTGACCCTCTAGCCATAAAGCACGCATTGTAGCAGGAACTGCCGTGCCGTGCCGTGCCGCGCCGCGCCGTGCCGTGCCGTGCGGCCCCTGGGTACCCCGCTCGGATACGGGAAAGGGAAGAGGGGTCGAATCTCCCGGTCCCTTTGTCCAAAATCCTTGTGGCTCCAGCTGCCTGGGTCTGCTGAGTGCTGGCTGAAGGGGCAATTTGGGGACAAGGACACATACCTGCTAGGAAGAGATGGAGCCTGAGCAAACAGATGAACTGCTGCTGGTGGGCAGTGCCATCAGTTGCCTGGGTGTGCCATCTGCTGCCTAATGATGCTATTGCTGCCTGCTGATGCCATCACTGCCTGCTAGTGATACTCACTGTCCAGCTGTGCCATCCATCGTCCAGCTGTGCTATCCACTGCCTCCTAGTGGCACCACTGCCTTGCAGTGCCACGCACTGCCCAGCTCTGCCATCCTCTAGATTGCAGTGCCATCCACTGCTGGTAATGCCATTGCTGCCTTCTACTGGCATCACTGCCTAGCTGTGCCATCCACTGCCTGCTGGTTCTATGGCTGTCTGGAGGAGGTGGGAACAGGCCAGTGACACAGGCATGCATAATCCTTACCCACTGCAGAGCTGCCCCAAAGCAAGCCCATGAATGTCCCAGCCTGCAGGAAAACGAAGAGAGCAGAATGCACTGTCAGGATTGAAAGCTGCCAGTGGCAGAGGTGCTGCACGAGCTGCATCAGACCTGCAAAAGAACTCATTAACCCAGGACTGCTTAGTATGCTGGAGGCTCGTGCGCAGCCCTGGAGCTGCAGTAGGATGCTGTGCCAGCGCTCACCCACTCGGCCCCTCAGTGCAGACAGATGCATGGGGATACACACAGGAACTGCAGCTGGCCCTCTTGCTCATGGCCCAGGTGAGGTGAACTCTGGGGCTGCAGGGCCAGAGGGCTATGACATGGTGGGAAGGATACTTGAGTGCCCATGTGCATGGGGTGCATGATGGCATCTCAGTTCCTTTATGCATCTTCAGGCTCAAATGGCACTGCCCCACCCCAGAGGCCATAGGGACTTGGTTTGCCTGGTTGGTAACAGCAATGGGTCTTCTCTTCTTTAAGGGATTTCCAGCCCACAGGTATTACAATGCTTGGCTTTACAGGCTCAACCCACAGCACAGCTGGAATGCAAACCACACCTTGGGGTGTTTTATGGCACCCCAAGCATTCAAATCATAGGTTGGAAAAGACCTTTAAGATCATCAAGTCCAACCTTTACCCCAGGACTGCCAAGTACACTACTAAGCCATGTTACTAAGGGCCTCATCTACATGATCTATATGGTTTTGAACACTTTCAAAGTGTTTATTCTTGAATGCTTTGAACATTTTGAACATGTCGAACACTTCCAAATGGAAAGAGATGCTGCTCAGCCCTCATCTGCTATACAGGTACCTAACAAGTGAATCAGTTTTTGTTTGTGTTGCTTTAAACACTTTGTCTTTTATATGTCTCCCAATTCTTTTATTTAATTATTATTTTGTGTATCTCAGGTCCGGGACAAGAAACTCCTCAATGACTTAAACGGAGCAGTTGAAGATGCCAAGACAGCCCGTCTTTTTAACATCACCAGCTCAGCCCTTGCCACTTTCTGTATCATCCTTATCTTCATCTTCCTGCGATACCCCCTCACTGATTACTAGAGTGAGGCCAACAGCAGTGGCCGCCGCCAAAATGCCTCTATGCCAGAAGTGTCTGCAGTTGTTTCTCATAGCAAGGACGCAAAAAAAAATAAAAACAATACTCGATTGCAAAAACATAAAGAGAAGAGCCAAATAAATACATAAATAAAAGTGAAAAGAGTTTATCAGCCCAGCTGAGCATACCCTTCCTGCCCCCAAAACAGTATGGGAACTGCTGTAGTTAAGGGTCTCCAACACATGTACGGGGAGAAAAACAGACCAAGAAATATCTGTTTTGTGGTCAACAAGCCATGTGACAAGAGTGTGCAAAGCCCAGAGCCATGCATGCCTAGCAGCAGAGGGCTGAGCTCTGGGGAGCAGTGGGGTCTTGTCGAGCAGGAGGCACATGCAGCGATGGATGGGTTCCACGGCAGGGCTGGCTCACAACATATCAGGTGTGTTCAGACCGCCCCACCACCTCCTGACGTACGGGGGTTTCTTTTCCTCTCTTGAATTTCATCCAATATTCAAACAAATCCCAACCCCTGGAGAGCTGAGGGTGCTAGGAATTTCATGCTAGGGAGCCCCAAAGTGTTATAGGGCAGGCTTCTCCTCAGGATCTCCTGGCAATGCTGAGAAGGAAGGCACCTTCTGGAGAACTCACCTAAGTCCCCTAAACAGATTCTGTATTACGGTATTCTGTAAACGGTCAATAAAAGATACCTAAGCTAACTGATGCTGCTGGGTTAATTCCTTCCTTAGGAGGGCTGTGCTCCAGGTCCCTACCGGCTGACAAGAGAAAATGCTAATGTCACCAGTGCCTGCTTGGAAGAGATTTAAAGCAGGAGTGAGGGATGCTGCTGCAGGTCAGGGCAGCATGCAGCCGTGAAGGACGGTGCAGATCCAGATTTAAGAGCAGAGACCTCAGCGGCTCCTGCAATGGTCGATCAATGGCAAGGAGTCAAAGGCAGCTGAGCAGGCAGGTCCCCCTCCCCTGCTAGGACCAGCACTGAGGATAGAAATAAATTGCCGCAGTCTGAACCTGCTGCTACCGCAGCACTTCCCAGGGTCTTTATGGAGAGCCAGGCTTCAGAGGCACCATGCATTTGCTGCTCAGAGCAGGAGCTCAGAGCCCTTCCTGATAGCTGCCTGTGGTGCTGCGAATCAACACGCCCTGGCTTGGAAACACCACAAGTGAATAGCAAGACCAGGACCAAAATACAGCTTTCCAGCCCCTCTGACCCTTCATTTCATCTCATCTGCCACAGCTGCCTCATCTTTTTCCAGCTCTATGATGACCTTGTGCCAATGGAGACCAGTTCCTGCAGACCAGCCATAGAACTGGGAGGAGGCGACAGTGCCCACCTTTGTGCCCACCACAAAAGCAAAGGTGCAGCAAGAGGTAGAGAATGCAGACAGGCCGTCATAGGACACCTCATGCCTTGCCGGGTGTGAGGTTAAATGAGTGTGTTGTGTCTGGGCTCTGCCACATCAAGCTGTGGGGGCAGACCAGAAGGGTGCTTCCCTAAAAGCATCCTTCCTGCCCAGCTCTCTACACCTTAACCCCATCTGGGCTTAATTTATGGGGGAAGCTATGAGCAGAAGGACCTGCAGTCCTACCTGCTCCCCACTCACTGGAGGGCATTTCCATACCAGTCCAGATCAGGGACTGGTGCACTGAGGTGTCCTCCAGCAGTGCATGGTGCTCTGTGAAGTATCCCGACCATGAACTGCTCTATGATCCCTCATCCAGACATCAAGGCTCTTCCCAACCTCACTTGGTTGTTTCTTGTTCCTTTCCCTGAAACAAGATCTGAGGGGTCATAGCCATCAGCATTTCCATCCTAACATGTCTAGGGGACATACCCAGTCCTTGTCCACAGCAGAGGAGGGAGGTGGCCTTTCTTGATGGCAATGGCTCCAAAGAGGGTGCAGCCAAAATGACTTGCATTGCAGCCATTCTGCGCTGGCACCTGATAATTGGAGCAAATTAAAGCCTGCTGGGACAGTGCTAGTTTAGGCAAGATCCAGACTAGTCACCCAGAAATCCTTCAAGGGTTAGGAGGAGCACAAAGGTGAGGTTGCGTCACCTTTTCCCTGTACCTGCACTGAGCTCAAGCTGGTAGTTCCCAAAGTCTTGTTCTCAATATCCTTTACCATCCAGGTGCCCATTGTACCTCTCAAGCTTTGCAGCCCAAACACAAGCCCGGTAGGATGGGCAAGTACTTTTGCACTCAGAGACCCTCTGAATCTATGAAATCTTGCAGGGGTGGTGCCACACAGGAGAGAGACACCCTGCTTGGCATGCAGGCACAGGGCTGCTCAGCTAAAGGCAGAGCTGACACAAAATTGGAAGTGCCCCAAAGCCAGCCTTTCCTACATTTAACAAGTGTGACAAATGAGTTACCATCATCCCTTCCCCTGACGGACCGTCTTTATCTGCAAGGAAAATGGATGCTGGGTAAATGAACCAGGGGGAATATTGAACTGACTCTGCAGCATTTCTGCATGCATAAGGGATGCATCAGGGATGGAGAGGGTGGGCTATTATTAGTAACAATCACATTTATTATTTATTGCACACATTATAGGAGGTGTGAACGCTGAAATTGCTGTGCTGTAGCAGGTCAGAGGCCCACTCAGACCTGCCTTGGACACAAAGAAGGTAGCAGAGGAGCATGCAGTAACCCCTTGGCTGGAGGATCGGGTAACTGGTCCCAGGCAGCTGCTCAGCTTCACCACAGCCCTCACCTCAGCTCTACCTGCAGCTCTGGGTCGGGAGCAGCAAAGCCCCTGTACTCTCCCTTCCTCTCCCTTTCATTTTAATAGAGTCCCTCCAAACTCATGCAGTAGGAAAGCACCCCCCAAATGGGGAAAAGGGAGGTGGGAAGATAGATTTCCAGATATTCATTTCATCTTGCCATCGTCTGATAACCCCACATTAAGATGGCAAAACTGCATCCCCACATACTGTCAGGCAGGTACACCCCAGATTGCACCGACCTTGCTGTTAAGCAAAAGAATGAACTTTTGTTCATTCTGAAGAGACAAGGGAAAGAAAAGCAGCGGCTGAATCTGACAGTCCTGTGATTGCTTTGTGCTCTTTGCCTTTTCTTTTCCTTTTTAATTTTTCCAGGAAGGTTCTGGAAGCTCAGGTTTTGCCAAGGCTGACACCCGATGCGGCAGAAGGCAGGCTTTCAAGGGTTGCTTCTCTGCCTTTTCACTTCTGCCACTCACGTCGCGCAGTGCTCTCCAAATCACACCTTTTTTTGGCTGTGAAGCCGCAGCCTCTGTTACACTCGACGGCGGGAAGGAAAACTGAGAGGAGGGGGTGGAAGAGAGGAACAGCCAAACGCTGCTTGAGAAGCATCTTTTGATGGGGAAGAACTGATGGTCACGTTGCCATATAGAGATTTAATTGTATTCCTTCAGGAAACAGAGCTTGACAGCTTGACGAGGATTTCGGTTTGCTTTTTCTTTAGCTCGAGGGGAAAAATGGAGAAGGGGGAAGTGACTGTTCCTTTTTAGTCGACATTATGAGCTTGTGCCTAAAATACTGCTGCTGGTTTTGTGTCCCTCGTAACGAAAGGTGTTCGGGGTGTGCGCGGTGAAAAGCCAGCGAGCTCACGGCAGAGCCAGCACCTCGGGGAAGGTTACAGAGGGAAGGAAGGAGTCGGATGCCCGCGTCGAGCTGGAGCTGTCCTGCTGCTGGAGGCAGGCAGAGGGCCCCCTTACACCGCTCCAGCGCAGCCGGCAGCTCGCCGCCACACCGCCCGCCCATCTCCCCCTGCTCTGGGCACTCCGGGAGGCTTCGGGCCCCTTGCAGGGAGCGGTGGTCCATCCCCGCCCATCCCGAGCAGCAGGCACTCGCCCCCCGCCGAGCCCGACCGCCGGGGAGATGTGAGCCCCTACCCGGGGCAAGAGGCAGCGAGGGGTGAGCCTGGCTCCTGCGCCCTAAAACATCCAGAGGCGGGTGGGGCAAGGTGGCAGCGCCAGCCTCCTGCAGGGACGTGCCCCGTGTGCCAGCCGGGATGTGTGCGGCACGCAAGGGCCTGGCGCCCTTAAACATTTACCCTCCACACTGGCAGGGAGAGGTGGCTGCGGGCCGGCTGTCAGCGGCCGTGGGAGCAAACCCCGCGCACTTACGCAACCGTCAGCGCTCACCCGTGCCGCTGCCCGGCTGCAGCGCAGCGCTCAGGGATGCCGCCGAGCCAGTTCTCAGACAGCAGCGCACGGAATGCCCACGGGGGTGAGCTGGTTCGGTAAATGCAGCCTCGCGGCTCTCCTAGTCTAGAGGCTGGTGGTAATGGCGAGCTGGAGTTAATTCAGGTAACAACCTTCCAGCCCAGCACCGGCATTCACCAGTTCCCACACCGTGGGTGAGCTGCCAGGCTTGCAGGCAAAGCACGGTGAGTCAGGGCTGGAGCAGCCCTCAGCCTGGATACCCAAATTAACAATTAGGGATGCAAATGGCAACCTCTATCCTTCTGTGGGCCGTGTGAGCCACCAGCAAAACCCGCCGCTGAGATGTAGTCTCATAACCCTGCTTCCCGGGCACTCCGTGGACCAGGAGGCAGTTACACTGCCAGCAAGTGGCAGCTTTGGCCTCTTCCCAACCATGTGCTGATGTCCTGGGTGACCTTACCAAAGTCCCTTCACCTCTGTGTTTTCCCCTCAAAAACGATCTCATCGGCTGTCAGAGGAACTGCAGCCTTGCTCAGTGCCACCAGGTCTTGGGCTTACTTGGGACCTTGGCACCATGGGGGTCCTGCAAGTGGTGCAATTGCAGCAGTGCACAGATACAATCGGTGGATACAGGGGAAGAGCAGGGCTCTGCTGGAGCTGCTTCTCCCCGAGCAGGGCGCTGCTGGAGCTGCTTCTCCCCTGCTCTCCATCCTTTCACACTGGCAGGACTGTACAGGATACGTGCCGCAGGTTGATTAGAGAAAAGATCCCGGCTATGCAGGCAAACCATGGCGGTGCGCAGCCCTGCGGGGGGAGGAGAGAGAGGCACAGATGGCAGCAGATGCTCTCATCAGTGGAAATGATTGAAGCAAAACACAAAACAAAAAAAAAATCCTAGCAACTGGTGAGCAGCCTAACAAAAAACAGCACAGGGGTAGAGAAAAGGGGTCTAGACCGAAAGGACCCTTGCACGGAGCCTAACTCCATGCTGCCTTCTGGCCCAGGATAATGTTTTCCCATCCTCAATTCACATATGGAGAAGAAAGACCATGCCTCATCACAGAGCACTGGGCAGTGATTATTTCTGAAGACTTGGATGCACTGAAACAAAACCATTTGATGTCTCTTCCCTTTCCCTGCCCCTGTCCTTTCTCTCCTTCCCCTCCCACTGCCTTCAAAGGAGTGAATGTGACCCCAGATGGCTTCTAAGCACAGCAAATCCGCTCGCCTACCCTCACTGCCCAGGGCAAACCTGTGTATGTGCCAACATGGCACGCTGTTTCAGCGCTGGGGTGAAGGAGCAGGCACGTTCCCTGCACCTGAGGGGTGTGACTGCAAAGCCTCTGCACAGCTTAGCTGCTACCGTTGACCTCAGCTCCTCCAGCGTGATCACTTCGTGCTGGTGCAAAGGTCCTGTTCCTCCACCCCTCCCGTCCCCTGACTTTGACCCATCATGTTGGTACTCAGCAGCCATGCCTCACATCTGGCATATCTCCATACTCCTGCCTAGCTTTTTTCAGACTTGCCCTGGGCAGAGGGAATCAGAGAGATTTTATTCAGTGTATGATGGGGGCTTTTTTTTCCCTTTTTCCCTTTGGCAGGAGCGCTTCATGGCACAGTCGGAGCCGCAGAATGAATGCTTCTGCAGCATGTGCTGAGCTGAATGGCACAGCACGCAGCCCTCCAGCCTGCTACTTCTGCAATTAATTGCACGGTAGCTGCTTTTGCGACGTGCACGCGCAGCTTTGTGCCCTGCAGCTCTGTGGTAGTGCTGAGCCACACTGTGCATGGGCAGGTATTTCTGTTGGGAAAATGGAGACAGATCCAGGGCAGTCCCCTCTGTGAAAAACACAGCTGCCTGGTGATCCCGCAAGTGCCTTTTGCCTGCTCAAGCACGTCAGCTCTCTTCACTAATGGAGTGACATCATTTTGGGCTTTGTAGGAGGAAGGTAGCATGCTGGGATTCACCGGGAATCTGCTGGGCTCCATCCCAGCCTTTGGGGTGGGACAGCTGGAAACCTGCCTCCTAGAGAGTGCATGAGCAGGAGCCAAAGAGGCAAGTGATCCCATCCTTAGA
>JAVHNF010072931.1:8001-18666 GCA_034783455.1 Micropsitta finschii
GCAGCCTGGTCTAGTGGAAGGTGTCCCTGACCATGGCAGGGGGATTGGAACAAGGTGGTCTTTAAGGGTCCTTCCACCCCAACCCATTCTACAATTCTGTGAGTCTAACATACATTTTATATGCATTTCTTGAAGAAATTCTTCAAGCTTTTAATGCAGTATTTTTATATGGCAAAACCATATAAAATTCAAATTGGGAGAATCAGGTTCTTGGTATCTGCTGGAGAAGATCAGGGGAGTTGAAAACATCACTGCAGCATTGCTGATGTGGTTTTCTGCTGCACATGTGATTGAGAGGAGGATTTTTTCCTGATTCCAGCAAAATCTCTGCAATGCTTAATTGGACACAGGAGTAAAAGGTCTTCTGTGTCAGTTTTACTCACAACACTACAGTGGCAAAACTGACTGAAACTGTAGTTTGCAGTGTTTAAAAGCCCATGGAATTATTAATCATGTGGTTTCTTCCCAACATTCTCAGTTACTAGTGCGGATGTGAATTTTGAACAGCAGCAGCAGCCAGACTGCTATCAGGGCCATGTGGAAGTACTGTGCTATTCAGCTCATTGTTTCCTAGAGGGCAGCAGAGCCTCAGTGAATTCGCTGAAGATCGTTTAGGTTTGATGAGAGCATTGACAATACTCAGAAATCAATAAACTTGTGTGTGCCAGCTCTGGTCTTTATTTACAACAGCACTCTGTGCAGGATTAGTGAGTAGCCAGTTTGTGAAGGCAAGGTTAGTGTTCTTGGAGGCAGTTTGAGCATGGGATGCCTGGGGAGACTATGAATAATTTGCCTGTGTCTATATTACATTCCAGGCACGTACCACCCCACTGTCACCAATCTCTGTCAGCTCAGCTCCAGCTCCTGACTGTTCTGTGACCCATGACAGAGTTGTGAGAGGTATCACCAGAAATATTCATGATGTGAGGAGAAAGCTTGCAGTTTGTTGCCCAGGTGCTGGCAAAGGAAACAAGGCCTTTACAACAGCTGATTTAATAGTTGTCTGGTTGAGTTAAACTGAGTTCAATCCCCAGCCTTCAAACACTCATGTGCTTAAATCTGTTAATTTGCAGTTGCAAATAGACCCCATTAATTCAGTAGTTACCACATGGTTGAGTTGAGTGGGAGATCTCACAGCAGTGGAAGGTGTGCATGTATTTAAGTATTCTGGAAGATTGTTTTGCTTCCTGGCAAAACTGCTGTGACATTGATTGCAGTTACAAAAGAAGTCCCTCTTTAAAGTTGTTGAAGCAAACTCATTGCTTCCTCAAAATCTTAATAGCCATTCCCCTCAGTACACATATTTTATCCCAATTTCATGTAATTCTGCTGCAATGCCAGACTGTTAGGACTTAGTATTCCAAGGCCTGTATGGATGGTTTCTGGTCTTATTTGTACCTCACAGAATGCAAATGCTACAGAAATGGGCAAGGAGCAGACTGTGTGCTATATCAATAGTCCCAGCATATGTTTCCTGCAATGCATCTAAAAATTGCTTGCTACATGTCTGCCAGAAACCTTGCCTCCCTTATCAGACAAGTTATTGGATGGGATTTTTCTGCTTTCTTATAGGGGAGAACATTGGCAGAGCTTGCCATTATCACAGAAGATGAAGTCAAGCTCCTGGCATTTGGGGAAACTGCATGTGTCAGCACACCCTGTGTGCTTTCCCGTGGTGTGTGCCGTGGTTTGGCAAAGAACACAGCTTCCTGGTCATCCTCTAAACATGCCTTTACTGTGTGCTGAGGCTGGAGGGTGTCTGCATAGCCCGTCCCTGCTTTCACAAGAGGCTGGCACCCAGCCCCAGCAGGGGCTTCCCAGCTCTGACCAAGTACCAGAGGGCAAGGACACCTGCACTCCTACTTTGAGTAACCTGTAACCACTTCACACACACTGAACCTGCCAGCAGTGGGCTTTATCGACACTGGCATGGCCAGTAGGTGGAAGGAAGGGATTATTTCCCTTGTCCCAGCACTTATTAGACTCCATACAGAGTACTGCAGGCAGTTCTTCCCCTCCCAGTGCAAGAAGAATATGGATCAACCAAAGCAGTCCAGTGGAGAGGCACCAAGATGGTCATCAGTCTGGGGCTGATGCATGTGACAGTGAGAACAGTGAGGGATCTGGGCTTGCTCAGCCTAAAGAAGAGGAGGCTGGGGTCCATTCATGGAAAAAAGTTTCCCCAAGAAGATAGGCAGGCAGTGGAGCAGGTTTGCCCAATGAGGTTTTGCAGGCTTGGGTTTTGAGACCTGACTGCAGAACCCCCTGAGAAGCCTGATCCCAGAGGTGGCCCTCCTTGGGGCAGGGAGTTGTACTGGAGACCTGAGCTGCCAGCTAACCCCAGTGACTCTCTGGGAGGCTCAGGTTCCTTTACAACTGGAGGTACGTGGTTATGTCTTTTTCTGTCTGAGAGGCAACCTTAAAACAGAACTTGTCTGTAGATATCAATTTTAGCTTACAATATATAAAAAGAATCTGTACCAATGCTTTCTAAACAGTCATTTCACATTTTCTTTGTTCTTCAAGAACACATTTACTGAATCAGTCTGATGAGTCTCCTCCTTGTAGAGTCACCTCCTTGTAGAGTGCTATCACAGTCAGAACTGTCCATCCACTAACAGTTCCTCCTGGCCAAACCAGACAGACTTAAAGAAGTCTTGTCAGTCTCTTAGCAGTCTAATATGCCTCTGACTACTGAATATGTTAATTAACTCAGTAAATGAATGTTACAACATAGCTCTTGTTATCTGAGGTTGAGGAAACATCAGAGTACAGCAGGCTGGGAAAGTGCTCCATGATACTAGAGACATTTTTCACACTGTATGACTTCAGCAAAGAATATCCATTGAAAAGAGAGGTATCCAGAAAAGAAATATGTGCAAGCATTTGCCTGTCTTTGTTATGCATTGCAAGTGAGTTTTCTTTTTCATTGTTGCTGCTGCTGTAGATGGTTACACTCTGCTCTGGAAACAGTCCCTTGACCTTTTTTACCCGCAGCTTTCGAAGTCCCCAAATGGCCAAGTATTCTGTTGGGAGAGGAGTGGTGCCACAGAAGGACAGCTTCAAATCCCACACCCTTGTGAAGTTGAGGAGCATCTCCAGCACAGAGGTGTCTGTGAACCAAATGGTGAGGTGGCTTTTGTAGGTAGTTTTTTCCATGGTAGAAGGCAGCACTGTTTTGCAATTGCACATCAAGTTTGCCAGGCAGTAGTCGCAGTCACGGATATCCACCGAGCAGCTGCAGTTGCGAATTGTGTTTTCCGTGGTGAAAATTAGCGTATGGTTCTTCTGACTTCTCACAAAACTGCCAGTGATGTGTATGCCAAGGAAGCCAGCCAAAATGAGAGCCAGCCAAAAGGAGAGAGCAGAGAAGGCTATTGGCTTCATTAGTACTGGTGCCAAGTTGCCAAGTGTCTCCTTTTACTCAGTGATTTATACCACTTGGCTTTACCTACTGAAGAAAAACAATTTCTTTATTATACTGAAGACCACTCAACAGTTAATATTACTTTGCTTTTCGCACTCACTCACTGTCTCATCTGTTCAGAATCATATTGCAGTTTTGCAGGTTGCCCTGCATTAGAGGGGAAGTGTAGCGACACTGATTCAGAAAAAATGAGTTGTGACTCATGTTTGGGATTCTTCCTTCACTCTTCTTTTGCTCTAAATAGTTTCATCTGCTTATTGGGCAGCTTGGACACCCTCTTCTCTATCCAGGCCCCTCCTAAACCTGCCCAGTGTGAATGTAAGAGCAGGACTCCTCTTGCTCATTTCTCCTTTCTGCTTTCTCTTTGCCTGTTTCCCAACAGCAGATAGAGGTGGCAAATAGCCCTGTTCTCCACTTCACCAAATGAGGCAGTCTGAGGGGACTAAAGACAAGTGTTTTATTTTACAGCTGAATTGCTAAGTAAGGGCTAACCTTCCCTTTAAACTGGGTCTGGGATGTGCTGGGCAAAGGGAAAGAAAGAAAGGGTAGTTAAATTATACAAATTGTAAGATGTTGGAAAGTTTGTCTGATTTGACTGTAATTGTTTTGAAGCACCAAGAGACATTAGCATCAAATTTTTACCAAAGATGGCAAGTCCTAGTGAAGGCAGCAGTAAGGGCATGCACTTGGCAGAATTTGGTCCTTAGCATGTGAAAAAATTGATCCATGTCCAGAATGCATATCTCCTCACCTCAGAAAACATGGCAATACACCTGCAGTTTCGGGGAAACATACCAGATAAACAGGACAATAATAGTATTTAGAATAAAAACAGATGGGTTTTTTTCTGTTATTCAATCTTCCATCATTACACAATGGAATCTTCTGCTATAAACTTCATGGTCATTTAAGAGACAATTAAAGGAGAGTGTCTTTAGTAGCACACTAAAGTTCTCTTAGCACTATTGTATGCATGGTAGTTTACCAAGTATGTGATTTAGATCTTAATGTTTTAAGCTCAGTTCCTGCTGAAAATTCAAGTGAGAGTGTCCTTTGACTAATACTAAATTTAAAAAAAACCCACAAAACTGCATCATGACAGAATAGTTTATGTCCTACTTTCCACATTTCTTACTTAGAGAGGGTATAGTCCTCTAGTCTACCTTTTTCCTCTGAGGTCTCCTATGAACGAATCTGTATAAACTGTGATGGTTTGTAAATGACCAGAGCTCTGCCATCCTTGGAATAAGGAAGAAAAGGGAAAGTTACATGCGCATGTAAGAAAAATCTGCACATAAAAAATGGTAGACTCTGGGCCAGATACTGCCACCGGATCCTTTCCAGGAGTGAGATCTTTAGCTTGTGATAGGCAGTTGCAGCAAAACATCATCTCATTGCTTAACAGCTTCAAAAAGTAATTAAGTTGTCAAGAGGTAATAGGAAAATGAGGGGAGAAAAAATGATGGTGCATAAATCACTTGTTTGCTGACATCTGCCTGTCCGCTGCAATTACCATGTACACAGGCACCACACCTACATACAGAAGGCCCTGTGCTCACAATAGTTGGAGGCAAAAAAAGCTAGAGCAGTAAGTATCACTTGTCCTATTGAAAATCTCTCCTACATGCTTACAGCTGCACATGGAGGTGGCTGCTCAACTGACGGATATTTGGTCTGGCAGATTACAACTGCTCTTATACAAGACCCATGTAATGTAAAATGTAAACAAACTGACTCAAACATAATTTAATTCTGTATGTGCTCCCTGAATTTGGTATGTTGTTTTCTTAAATGAAGGATACAGACATTTTAATGCTTAAATATTTAATCCATGTTGTGGAACATACCAGAAATACCAGTCCAACTCTTAGCTAATGTTTAACTTCAAAGGTCAGACACATCCAAGCTGTAGCTGTTCTGGTATCATTACTGCTAGATTAATTTGGCCTCCAGTATCTAAGCATCTAATCATGCATCACCATGAAAATCCTATTACTAAACCTCCACACTGTGCTTATTTTCTCAGCCCTTAACAGTGTCTAACAGTTGTGATAAATCAGAAATCTGTAATATCACCACTCTTACACAACTCAGTGAAATTATTTGGATTTATCTGGTGTGGAGGTAATATTTGCAAGAACCTAGACAATGTTAACAATATGAGTCTGAACTAAAGGAAAGAAATTTTAATTGAAGACCCAACACTTCTGCATCTCAAACTCCCACCTGCATCAAAAGGGGTGATACTGCTTTTTCCACATAACATGAAGAATTAATAGTCGTAAAAACGTTAGAATAAAATACTTTGATGCTTCCTCATTAGTTTTAACTCCTGATTCCTTTTCTTTCTTTCAGTGCCTGAAGAGTAGAGAACCTTTAGTTCTCCATTATCTTGCAGCCACCCAAAGAAAATTCCTTTTCAAGTTTAGCTTAGCTGATAGCATTAGGGTTCCATCCATAAAATCCAAACAAAATTCTAAATACTGGCATTCCAGGAAATGTGGGAAAAAAAACAAGAGGCAAGTAAAACTAGTATTGCCCCTGAGGTCTTTCCTTATGCCTGCTTTTTCTTACACCTGAGTAAGCAGTCACCCAGCTTCACTGAGGAGTGGTAAAGTACCACCACTACATGGGAAGTACTGATAGTTAATGCAGTTTTCCTCCAAACAACTGACACTGTTTCCCCAGTGACTAGATTCCAGTTATTGCATTAAAACACCTCAGAATGGTTTTCCTTGTAGATTCCTTTAGAAAAGTCTTTGTTGACATTGAGGGGAAGCTCTTGCATCACCCCAAATTGGAGGACTTTTTGTTATAACCAGCTCTGTTTAACTGAATACTTGGAGAACAGGAAAGAAAGGTCAGCTCTAAGCACCAAAGCTTACCAGCTCTCTAACACCTAAGTAAGTCTGTAGTAAAGCATTTCTAGGAGTACCTAGACACGGTACCTAAACTCCAGAGCACAGACTCAGCAGATGCAGGTGGGTGAAGAAGAAACAGCAGCAGCAGCCTTGATGGTGGAATGGGGAGGTAGCTGTGGGCAAAGGAGACAGCTCTAGAGAGGAGGGGGAAAGATGGTGGAGGAGAGACAACTGCAGCCCAGAGATGGGATGGAAGAATGGAGGAGGAGGAAGGAGTAGGAAGCCTTTCTCAACAAGTCAGGAATCTCTTTAATAGAGCAGAACATACAGAAAAAGTGAACTGAGGTTCTGTGGCAGTTTTTTTTACGACTTTACAAGCATGTCTTGACAGAAAGTAAAAGAGAAGAACAGCATTTCTCTAGGAGAGCCACCCATTCTGCTTCTGCTTTGGCTCCTGATTTATGTGGTTTATATCCAGTCCAGTATTTGTTGTTCGGGAATGAGTTGTTCCTTCCCTGCAAAAACTGGAGAAAAGCTAGATCACAGCAGCTGCCTTGGGAGGCCTTCCAGCCTGCAATGTTGGCCTAGGGAGGGGTAAAGCAGCCACTGCTTTGGAGCTGGGATTTCTGCGATAGGGTGGGGAGAAGAGAAGCTGCATTCCCTGCCTAGCAGCAAACAGAAATCCCAATGATTTTAGGTAAATTTTGTTTGCTTCCAGTAGCCTGCTTCTGAAAAAACAATTTTGAGTGGTCTAAATCTAGCAAATCATTTGTTCATTTCTTTCCTGAGTGGGAGACTTTTCATGTGGAAGTCGCACTAGACATAGGAACCACCAGAAAATTGTTCCAGTTGGATTGCTTCAGCCATGCATGTTTTTAGATGTGTATCCTCTTTCCAACACTGAAACCCCTGTTTTATTACATTTTATCCCCAAAGCACATGATTCCAGCCTTGCTCCTTTTTCTTCACAGGTTTCAATAGCTAAAGGAGATTTTCAAAGCTTATTCAGTAATATTCAGCCATTTCAGGTTTCTGAATTTGCTTTGATCATTCCACTAATTTTTATTTTTTTTCCTAATTACAGATATGCGTATTAAGAAAATTGCAAAAAAGCAATAAAAAGCCTTCGAGTGTTGTGTGAGAATGCTACTGTCTCAAGGAAAGTTAATCCTATTCAATGGAAGTCCAAAGCCTATATAATTAATTTCTTCACAGGGTGCTTTCTTCCATTCTCTATTCAGAAAAAAACCTAATTAAAACCCGTCATTGATCACTTGTGTTAGCATGTGCCTATGTGAAAGTGCTGTATTAAGCAAAGAGGAGCTTAAATCCATATAATCTTGTGCAGCTTGAGTAATGTACACAGAATGAATACCAAAACCACCCAATTTAGATCAAAATAGCATGAAAGGCTGGGCAATGCCAAAAGCATTTAGAAGAACTATGAAGGCTGCCTATTTCTTTTCCTCTTTCTATGCAGGTATGGAAGGGATGTGTAAAAAAGTAGATTGCATTTCAGAGTGAAGGTGTCAGCAAGGACATAGGTACAGTTACTTGCCTGCCACTCTGGAACCTCAAAAAGAAGGCAGGGGGAGGAGTGCAGACAAGCTCCTGTTACTCTAAGGAGCAAAGCATGCCCCAGGCTTACTTTCATCTGTGTACTCTTTTGGTGATATTTAATATTGGTCTAACCCATAAAATGTCTGTTGAAGAAGGGGCTTTTGAAGACTGCACAGGGCTACCAGTGAGTATCTGTGCTGTGTTCTCATTGTAAGTGGAGGTTTTAAAGAGTACTTTCTTCAGCATTTGAAAGAGTAAACTGAAATAATGTCTCTGGTATGAAAACAGGCATGCACATGAGAAAGGGTGAGGGTAGCTTTTAACATCTACTGAACTGAACAGGTGTTAAAATACAAGATTACAAGAAAATGTAAAGGCTTATGTAAAATGCAGTCAGTTCCTTCACAGCCTGAGTCTTCCCTGCAGAGTTATCTGACCAGAAAGCCCTGGGGAGGCTCAGGCCTTCAGGGAAACAAAATGCTGGATTTGACCTTTTTCCTCTGTGGGAGTTTTAGGAGTTTCCTAAGTGGGCTGATGGCAGAGAGAGAGGTATTTTGTTTTCATTCTCTGTTTAAACAATTACCATATTTATGTAGTTACTCCACAGATAAATACAGGAAAATAACTTGGTGATAAAAACTGATGTTCTACAGACTTCCAGGCTGCAGCATGATCCCTTCTTGTTGTTAGTAACTTGAAAATTGTATTTGCATTTGCTTGTGCAGCAAAAGCCTGGGCTGCTATCATTAGGCTGAGCAGCCAGTGCTGTAGTCGTGATGCTGTCAAGAGTAGCAGAACAAATTCCTTCCCAGAAGTGATAAAAATGCAAGACAAAATAGGCAGTTCTGTTGTGTTGAGTTTTAACAACACACAGAACCTCAAAAATGTTCCCGTGTGGATATTTTGGTACTGAGGTGAGCACAGCCTCTGGGACAGAGTTCATGTGAAAACATCTCTGCAGAACGGTCAAGCCTTTCTATCCCATGCAAAGCTTCTGTCCATACCAGAGGCAAATGTTACAATGGGGAAGGTTGTGACATGTAACTGCAGGGAGGCAGATTAATAGGAAAAAATGCAACAAAAACGGCAAAGTCCTGTCCTCCCAAAGAACTGGAAGTGGTTATACTTCCCTTCTAATGCTGGATGAGGCTCAGCCTTGACGAGTCACAGCCTGATTATTACAAATTTTGAGAGAGGAGAAAGGATGCATGCGTAAGGTCTTCATTTTCATACCCTGCTTCACATGTGCAGTCTGCACTTTTCCTAATAAAGAGCAAGGGACCAAGATGAGTGTCAGGATTTGCTTTGCTGGAACAGGCCTGGAGCTATTCCAGCTTGGAGAAGTGCACAGTACAGGCTGCCCGGGAAGGCTGACCCACACTGATCTGGGTATTCACCTTTGAATTGCACCAGGACAAGCATTTACGTAAGTGACAAGTGAAAAGAAAGTAGTATAAAGCTTTACCAATTTGAGAGGAGAGCACTCTTCTGCTCAGCTTTACAAAGCAGCAGCAGATCAAACATGCCTTACCCACTCAAGCACTATAGACAGGATTTGTCATTACATCTGTGTAACTGGGTTGAAACCAGTGGTATAAATCTGATCTAATGAAATGAAATATCAGAATTTTATTTGTAGCGGTGCCATTATGGCAGCATGTCTCCATCCTGCCTGCTAGTACAACCTATGACTACAAGACCCAGTTTTCTATTCAATGGCTATGAAGTGCTTTAAGAGTCTCAGAGGGAAGGCACTATAGAAAAAACAGTTTCTTCCTGCTGCTATTTAACCAGGCAGCTATTCCAGTCTGTTGACTGATATTTCTCTGCAGTGCCTTCTGCAGCTTTCAAATAATGGGGCCACTAGTGGCTTGAACTCTTGTCCTGATGCTTTATGAGAGAGTCCTCTACCAAAAGGTGTCAGGAATACAAAATCATGCCCTGGCTTTGTGTTAAAGAGAAACCCCAGGGTACACAGTTATATATACATAGTAAAAAGATTTTACTTCTACTTTAAATGATGGATTAGTACTTTCCAAGAAATTCCTTGTTTGCTTATTGAATGATCTGGCCTTTTGCCTTCTATTAGGCTCATTTTATTTATTTTTGTAAAACAGAAGCCTTAGCAAATACAATTTCCTTCAGTACCAGTGCTGACTCTGAATGCACTGAATGTATGTAAGCTACAGTTTTATGGGGATTGTGCTTCCTGTGATTTAGAGTCAGAGTACTAAAGAAGGAAAAAGTGCATACACGTGTATAAAGTGTGAATTTGAATGCTCATGAATGCACTAGCACATCACAAGTAAGGCTTGCAATTTTAAGGTATGCACAATCAAATCCCTGTTTGTTCATCTGTCCTCGGAAAGGGACACCTTCTGGGAAATCAGGTGTCCCAAGGATGGGTGGTCAGCACTGCCTGAAAACTGGAGTTACCCCTGGTGGCACAAGCTGAGCACCTGAACACACGAGGAACTAAGATTAATTTTAAATCCACTTTTTAAAATTCTAATATTTTCATGTCAAGCCTGCTACTCCCTGGAGCAAGGGTACTGACACTGAGTGAACTTTAACAAAGAAAGCTGGACTGCAACTTTCTGTTACTATTTCTCTTTCTAACCTGACCAGGACAAAAGTTCAAGTTAAGCATTAGACGAAATTAAAGATTTGCCAAGCCCAAACTGTAATGCTTACTCCATGAATTAGAATGGTATAAAATGCATATTTTAACACTTTATTTTCTATCGTTCAAAACCTAAATTAAGAAAAAAATACGTGTGGGGATTAAGCTGCATGATAGAAAGCAATCATGAAATG
>JAVHNF010072933.1:4635-17036 GCA_034783455.1 Micropsitta finschii
GCCAGACCTGGCACCCTGTGTCCGCATTAACTTGTAAATGCACCCACCATCCCCTGCATCACAGTGGGTACCCTCAGATGATCTATGAGAAATGTTTGTTAAAGCCAATTGTGTTCTTGTACCAGATAAGTTGCAGACATGAATTTAATAGTACAAATAGGTAGCAGTGTATTGTGTGTAAGTTGAGATATTGATGAGCTTTGGGCTCACTCGATAATAAATACTATATTTTGAAGCTCTTCTTTTAAGAAAATCAGTGTGGGAAGATAACGTATTGTGTTTAACATCAGAAATAAATACAGTGTATTGTTTGGAGAGAAGCAAACCAAAAGAGAACACAGGAGCTGCTCTGCTGGAGCAGACCAAAAACTCATGGCCCCAGCATCCAGCTCTGAGTGCCAGGCAAGCACGCATGTGCTCCAAGGCCAGGGCCAGCCTGCAAATGCTTGAGCCTCAGACTGTTTTGATGTAGAGGGGGTATTCCTGAGTTATTTTTCCCCATTAATTTCTTTAAGAAGTTCTTTATAGCCATGCCTCTCTAACATTCACCATGTCCTGTCTGAGGCATTTTGAAATGAAGGTTTTCCATATAAGAAGTGACTGAACTGATCACCATTATCATTAGGAAGCCAACTGAACAGTTGATCTCTATTCACAAAAACATATATAATGCAGTATACAGGATTTTGCAGACTTCTATTAGAAATCTCTCAACATCTGACTTTCCAATCTAAGTAGTTGTGCTCTATTTTGTCATTCTTTGGACAGAAAATTTCTTCTATTTCTTAGAGAAACTGACCCTCGTCCATCTTTACCTCCTCCAGTTTTACTAAATCCTTTTGGCTTACAAGGGCAAGACTCTTCTTATTCTCTTGTACTGATATTTAAAGTCCTATTAAGGGATTTTGCTGCGTGCTCTTGAAGCAAGTAAGCACTTCTGTCAATGCCGTGTATACATTACAGCATATTGTATACCTTTATCTTTCTGTAGGTTTTGTAACCACAACTTAGCCTTGTTTTCCTGTGTCTAATCCTGAAATGTTACACCTTCTCATATCCTATATTCTCAGAGATGAGGGATAATGGCAGTTGAAGTCAGTTTGAGGTTACAGTGGGATAGTTCTGGCTTTTTAAGTTGACAAGAAAAAGCCTGAAACAGAAAAGACTGCAAAAAAATCAAAGGTTATTGTGGTGTGTTTGTGGGTTTGGCTGGTTTTCAACTTGCAGGCTATGAAAATCAGCTGTAAAATTGTAGCTAAATTTTACAGTGATTTATAGCTTAAAGGAAAGTACTTAAAGCCATATTATCTTAAAGGAGGTTAATTACTCCCCAGTCTTGTTACTTGAACAAAGGAGCGTACTGGTACATTCAGAACTATGTACAATTGATTGCTTTCAATGACTCATTAGATGTCAAGGTATTTTTGCTTGCAGTTATGGATAGTGATAGTGAAAACAAAAATCTTGATTAGTTTTGCACACTAAGGAATCCTTAGTGTGGGGTAGAGGGTAGATTTAGATTAGATATAAGGAAGAAGTTCTTCCCTGTGAGGGTGATGAGGTGCTGCACAGGGTACCCAGAGAAGCTGTGGCTGCCCCATCTCTGACAGTGTTCAAGGCCAGGTTGGACGGAGCTTGGAGTAACCTGCTCTAGTGGGAGGTGTCCCTACCCATGGTAGGGAACTGGAACTGGATGAGCTTTAAGGTCCCTTCCAACCCAAACCAGTCTGAGATTCTGTGATTCCTAGTAACATTAAAAACCCCATTTTTTTCAGATGGCACCAGGTCTGCTTCTGCACTCAATTCGGGTACAGGACTTTGCAATAGCTGTAGGATTGAATGCAAATACTGTTTGATGCTTCACAAAATCCTGTATGAACATAGGGGAGACAACAATATTCTTGTTTCATGTTTTAGCTGAAGTGAGTCAGAGCAAATTAAACAAAGCAAAGAACAGCTGGGTGAGCAATATTAATAAAGAAGTCTTTGTGCCACCAGAACTACATGGTATTGTGGAACACCAAGAAGAAGAGGACCAACTGAAATCCAATTCAAGGTAAGCTGCCTGTTTAATCACACTTAGTATGTGTGATCAGGACTAGTGAAACTTGTAAGCTGTAAGTTCCATCCAAAATACTGTACTTGCCTCTTACTTCAGAGGTCATCAAATATTTCCTCATTATTGCCCAAGGAATCAGTGCATGTGGAAGGTTGATAAACCAGTCATGCATTTAATTGTTCTGCATCCAAATGCAGAACAACCTTCAGCTTACCTCTCTGAGCAAAAGTTGTTAGTGGTGCGTAGAATGGTCCTACACATGTTCTCATGTCACAGGTTAGTCTGGTTCCCAGAAGCAAGACCATGAATTTCTAGTTACAATGGTTGGCCATGATCAGTCCTTCACTGTTAGTAACAGGGGCACAATAACCTCTGCATCCCTTCAGTTAGTCACTTAATAAGACCAGACTATTGATTCAGCCTGAATTTTAAGCTTGGATCATACAAAGAATCAGGCTGAGAAATGACTCTTTAGAATTTTCCAAGGTTTCTGGGTGCACAGTTTAAGACCTCTGAGACTTTTTAAGGAAACCAAATGTATTTCAGGTGGAAAGAACCAGAATCTTTTGGATTCTTGTGGAAAATAAATCAGATTGTACCAAGAAGAATAAATGCCTTTCTGGAAGTGAGAGGCTTCCATTCAGAGTAAGGGAAGACAGTCAGTTTGGCTATGCCTGAATGGCTGTAGTTGTTACAGGAAAGCTGGATGATAGTTTGTGAACTGCAGAGGATTTGGTATTAAATCACTCTCTCAAGTCTGTGAACACCCCAAACAGCTTAGTTTTCCTTTGAAATATCCTGAGTTGGTCTAATCAATACAAATTAGATGCCTTTAAATGGCCAGATTCCTCAACACCACTGAGGAGACAAGAAGCAGGGTGTAACACAGCTACTACTGTTTGTGCTTTCAGGGAGTAGAGAGAGGTAAGAGCCAGAGTTGCTCCTCAGGATGACTGGTTTAATTCCGGTTGTGCTGTTGATGTGCTCTGTTAAGCTTTCACTTTCTTGTCTGTCTTCTAAAGCTCTTCTCTGTACATCATCTGTTTTCTCTTTGCAGCAAGGCTTGTCTCCTCCTTTGCCCTTGCACAGAATCTAATAGCAATTGAATCTTTCACTTTCATGGTCTGCAAATGGGGCACCCACGTTCATGGTGAATGGCACCAAAGGTTGGTGTAAGTCTTAACAACTCTGGCTTGCATTGCTGGTCCTACTTGTCCTTTACATATCATCGTCAGTGAACTCCAAGGTGTATTTTCGCCTTAAATACATCTGAAATTATGCTGAAAAAGTTCAGATAAACTGCTTTGTTACAGACTTCCTGAAAAATCAAGTTGTACAATGAGGATGATAAATGTTGCTTATCACAAGAAAGAGCTTAACTTCCCCCTCAAGTCAGCTGGTAATGCTGACACTTGTTACCGAATGTAGGTTTTTTACATGTGGCTTTTACCTTCAGGAGTTATAGAGTTATGTCTTTTTAGACACAGCACAAGGCATGCTACCGTTTAATATCTCTTTTAGTATATTTTGCGTGTCATCCTGAACACCAGGAAAACATGATGATACTTTAGAAGTGCAGCCTTATAATGTTATTCTTCCATTAGAGCTCCACAGATAGCATGTGATTGATAGAGTTGTACAAGAAATCTGGAGAGGGACTTTTTGCAGGGGTGTGTAGGGATAGGATAGGGGGGGAATGGCTTTAAACTGACAGAGGGGAGATTTAAGTTAGGTATTAGGAAGAAGTTCTTCCTGCCTCATTTCTGGCAGTGTTCAAGGCCAGGTTGGACAGGGCTTGGATCAACCTGCTCTAGTGGAAGGTGTCCCTGTCTGTGGGAGGGGTTTGGAACTGGGTGAGCTTTAAAGGTCCCGTCCAACCTAAACCATTCTGTGATTCTGTGAACAAATTACTCAGACTTTATGTTCTGGATCCTATTCTTAAACAAAATTAATTCTTACTAAATGTGAAGAAAGCTCAGTTCTGGTAGATGTGTTTGTAAACTGCGGAAGGTCACAACCAGCCCTCGGCCAGTTCCTCTGCTGCTGAGTCAGGTGCTGCTTTATGAGGTGGAACAGAAATCAGCCCACAACTATATTCTTAAAATTGGCTTCATCCCCACCCCCAAATACCAAAATGAAGCTGTAAACATTAAATTTATCTTTCTCTTTGGTTTTATATCACTGTGGTTCTTCTCTTGCATGCCAGAGCCTTTACAGGCTTTGAAGGTGTAACCTTGCACAGAAAGAGTTTCACAGGGTGACTCAGTCAGTCAATATTACCTCTGTTCCCTGATACCATCTGTCTATATGCTCAAAAGAGGTAATGTTAAAGGAGGTCTATCCTTCCAATTGAGATTTGGAGGTTGCTTTCTTCCCTAGGCTAGGGAATCTCTTAGCCTGCATTGAACAGGCGACAAGTGTTCTGCAAGGTGGAAGCTTGCACAAAAGCCTTAATTCTTACAACTTCATGTAACTTTTCTGCAACGGGGGGTGCTGGGATACTTAGATAAGGCCATTTTTGTTTTGTTTTCTTAATGGGAGGCCATTTGTAACTAGACTGTATTGACAATGCCTGCAATTCTGTATCTTCTTTCTCCATCTTTACTCCTGCCTTTGCCTTGTTACTTCTTTGTTCCTGTCCAGTGCTGTCCAGTCTGCATGGAGTTGAGCCTCCACTGAGGTTCTCAGCACTTTGATTTGCTAAATTGCAATACAGGAATTCTTTCATCTGGGTGTATTTATCAGTTTGGCTTCACACAGCTTCATAGATTAGCCTTGTGAATGCAGCATATCAGGGAACTGTTTGTTCAGTCTTTCCATTGTATGGGTTGATATTTTCAGACTTTTTGTTATGAAACTTAGTTATAGGATCCTGGGTGTGTGTTTTGCTCTAATTTGTTTTCTTTGGAGCAGGGTTTTGGTATGCAATGCCAAATTATCGGCTCTCTAATTATTCTATGGTAAGTCTGAAGCAGCATTGCATTAAAACACTGTGGGATTTTGTGTGTGTTCCATGAGACTTAATTACCTTGCCACCTGGCCAAAGAATGTCTTACATATTACTTGCAGCCCAGGGTACATATCAGTGTTTTCCTTGTCTAAAATAAGTGAAGGGTTGAAGTATTCATAACCTGGACTTTAACATAATATTGTTTGTCCTGTTGGGTAGTTGATGGTGGAGATTGAGATACAAAGTGCAGGAGCACACAGGTGCTCTTAAAAACACAAATTCAAGTGCTTTATTAAAGCAAGAGCACAAACTCCAGTTCAGCAGAACAAAGTTTCCTTAAATAGATGGATTTTCACACTTAAAATATTAGGACTTTATCAGGGACTGTAGTGAAAGGACATGGGGTAATGGGTTCAAACTGAAACAGGGGAGATTTAGGTTGGATATAAGGAAGACATTTTTCCCAGTGAGGGTGGTGAGGCACTGACACAGGGTACCCACAAAAGCTGTGGCTGTCCCATCCCTGGCAGTGTTCAAGGCCAGGCTGGATGGGCTGGGAGCAGCCTGCTCTAGTGGGAGGTTGGAACAGGAGGAGCTTTAAGGTCCCTTCCAACATAAACCAGTCTGGGATTCTGTGAACTAAGGTTAAAAATTGTAACATGACATGATCTCTTTAAAAGAAATTAGAAGTTTCAATATTGAGCTCTTTTGAGAGCTAGATTTTTTTTCCCTTCACTTTGATTTCCTAGAAGTATAAATGTAGGACAGGGATGGAAATGGTATTGGTTGGAGAATGGCTATATATATATGTTTGCTCAAAGATCTAGAAGTGTCAAAGATAGTTTCTGTTGTGGCAACTAGAAGTTGTATTGAATTCTTTAAAAATCAAAGAAGCTTCTGCAAGGAAACAAAGCAGCAAGAATATCCCCTTGCTATGGAAAGGGGAAAGTTTGCTTCTGAATCTCATGAGAACAGGCTAAATAGAAAACTTGAATTGCTAAGAGGTTATATTTGAGTGTGTAGAAATGAATCTTTGTTTTGCTTTTAAAAAAGGTTTAAAGTATGTCCTGTTTGCTGAAGGTGTTCTGTGCTCTTTTATTTGCAGTTCTAAAACAATAACCTCTGTGCTGGACAAACCAGAGGAAAGACCTATGAAGGCAGCAGTCTTCTCAGTAAAGGTATGACAGGTATTGAATATAGCAGCAGTTCTCTTACATTTTGTATGTTTCTTTGCTTCAGTGGTAAAGGTAATTCAAGATTTGAGGAAGAAAGATAAATTATTATCTCATTAAAAAATTAGTATCTTTTGTATTGGAGGGAGATAATAAAAACCACTAAAAGCTCAGTGCTAAAGTGCTCTTATGGCTATAGGAAGCAGCTGTCTGTTCTTGACGTTATTTCCAGCCTCATCAAGCACTGAAAAGAATTGTCCTGCTGTGTTGTGAGATCTCTAAAGTCACAGAATTAGATACAATTGTTTAACTTGCAACAACTTGGGATTTTCAAGTGTCTTAAAGTGCTGGCTTATCTCTGCTGGTGGTGGAGCAAGGGCAAGATGGAGCTATATCACAAGCACTTCTGATAGTTTCCTGGCTCATATTGCTGAGGTGTTTTGTCATGAAGCCAATTTTACAGGTATGTTTTCAGGCTCTTTGCTGACAGGGTAGTGAGGCAATAGCTACACTTTGATTTACTTTGTGAAGACTGAACAGGTATAACAATTTGACTGCGGTTATAATGTTCATTCCTTTTTTTATAGCAAAGGAGAAATCCATTTAATTCTACTGCATCAAGTGATAACTTGCACAGTGGGGAATCAGAAAACAGACCAGCCATTCTACCTCAGCTACCAAAGAAGGGTAAATGCACTTATTCAGCATCTGACTGTGAATTTCATGGTGTTTTATATGGAAACTCTTTTTACTTTCATTGCTGCTTCTTGTAAGATATCAAAAACTATTTTATCTTAACTGTTGGAGTTATCAACTAGGTCATTTCAAACCCCATGTAAAACACGTGAATATACTCAGGAAATGTCTGTTTATGGGAGTAAATAGGTTTTGCTTCCTCACAGTTCTCCTCAGTATTAAACACTCCATCCAAAAGGGCTGTTTATCCTGAATAGCTAGAGAGAAATCTCCCTGAATCTGGCATAGTTATCTTTATGTCCTTCCAGTCATTGCTGCTGTTGGCTCAACAGAAGCAGCCCAACTCTCTTTGATCTTTATTGTTTCCTTTGTTTTCTTATTCCTGTTTGTTTTCCAGTGCTCCCTTTCCCGCAGTATTCTCTGCAAGCAAGTAGATGAGTGATGATATATCACAACACAGGCATTTGAAGTTGTAATTTACAGGCTTATATGTGGAAATGACTCTGATGTCTGTTATGAAACTAGCTAAGAGGAAAACTTGAACACTAGGAATAAAACCATCTCCTTACTGGGAGATCATTCGTGCACCTTCCCTTATTCCAGATGAATGTGGAAATAGCCTGTTCCCATTTCTGGAGGGTGCTGTTTATCTTCTGAACCTGAAGAGGTGTATTCAGAAGCTGCCCTTCCCTGTAAACTTTGTGCCTTGCAAGAATAAAGCTGATGGAAAATCTGGTGTGCTCCATCTTTGGAATCATCAAATAGTTCATACTTCTAGAATAAGAAATAACTATAGGATTGTCATCTACTAAGACTTCCTATTGCATATATATGAAATCAACACCTATGTTGAATTTCTACTTGTGTTTTACTGCAAATGTTTTTAATAAATCAATCTACTCACTGTGTTCTAGACCTGCACTGTCACATACCTGTTTATGCAGATGAATGTCATGTATACTCATGATGTCTCCTCTGTATATGTCTTACAGAAATTTTGTCACCTTCAGAAGAGAGCCAATCTAAACCCAACTTACACAATGATGAAACAGAGAAGCACAAACAGCCTCCTGTGGAACCTACTGATGAATCACAGAAAGCAGTGAAGCGTCCTGTCCCAAAAGCTAGGAAACTAATTCACAAAGCACCAGATCCTGTGTCACAAAGAGAAGACTTTGTTCGAAACGCAGCCAAGCAGACTGAGAGGATGAATGGCATCACTACAACACCCAGGGGCATTCTGAAGCGCAGCTCAAGCTCCAGTTCCACTGACTCAGAAGTTCGTGTTAGTCAGGTGTTAGATTGTCAGAAAAAGAATGGTCTTCCTACTGCAACTATATTTGAAGGAGAAGCTGAGAATTCCCTTAGGGAAGAAGCAGAAGACTCCACACAAATTTCACTGGAAAAACTGAAACAAGTGAGGTTCTCATCTAGCACAAGAAAAGGAGAACCTCTGCAAAGCTCACAGCCACACAATGGTAGAGAAACAGGAGAGTTTGGTTTGTTAGACTCTGATGAAATAAAAACTGGTGGAAATGATTCTATTAAATCAGATTCATCTGGGAATAAGCAAATTTCTGCTGGAAACCCTTTGGGAGCCTATTCATCGGCTTTACAAATAAACCCTGTAGATGGCTTACAAGAAGATACAACGGCATCCGGCCTTTGTGACACTAATAGGCCAGTCTTCCTGGTTAATGAAACCTTGCAGACAAAGACTGTCACTCCTAAGAAACTTGAAACTCCACAGAAGACCTCCAGCAATATCCTGCCAAATAGCAATAATGAACCGAGTGTTGATGAGACATGCGAAAATAAACCCAACCAGATCTTGAGCCATGAATCGGAGTTGCACAAAGACTTTACTGGTAAGAGACTAATAGGAGTGATAAATAGAATGCAATAGCATATAGCATGGATTCCTTAATGTTTGAATCACTTGTATCTAGGAATTGACAACTAAGAAATAGAAATAATAGGAAGTGTTCAAGGAAGTATATCTGGAGAGAAACTTTTTACAAGGGCACATGGGGAAAGGACAAGTGGGAATGCCTTTAACCTGCCAGAGGGGAGATTTAGATTAGATATAAGGAAGAAATTCCTTCCTGTGAGGGTGCTGAGGTGCTGGCACAGGGTGCCCAGAGAAGTTGTGTCTGCCCCATCCCTGGCAGTGTTCAAGGCAAAGCTGGACGGAGCTTGGAGCAACCTGATCTAGTGGAAAGTGTCCCTGTCCATGGCAGCAGGTTTGGAACTGGGTGACCAGTCTCTTCCAACCCAATCCATTCTATGATTCTCTGATAATTCACACAGAATTGATTGTATTTGATGAAATGCCAAGTGCTGCAATACCATTACAAGGAGAGCTGATTTTAAGCCTTGTGGAGTGCCTTGAAATCAAGGTTCTTAAGTTCATCCAGAGAAGAATAATGGAGAAACTAAAATGCCTGAAAGAGGGGGTCATTCTGAAAATGTGTTAATAAGCGTGAAAGAAATGCTGTGTCACTTTAGATGTGTTCCCAGGAATTGCCTTCAACCCATGTGTTTCCATGTGTAAATAAGGTGTCAAAGGTCAGTGAGGTTTGTTGGGTTGTACAAACACCTCTAGTGAGCAGTAGTGCAGCTGTGAATGGGCGGTGACAATATCTCTAAACCAAAATTAGAGTTTAGGAAGGCCAGGCCTGTATTTAGGTATGGGCAGTATGTCACACTGAGAAAAGGGAACAGTGGCAGGTTTGTTGATGCGTAAACAGAGGGTTTTATTGTTGTGAAAGATGTAAGGGAAGTTAATAGAGTCCAGATGTGAAACTCTGAAATCTTTTGCTTGCACTTTAAAATAGTGTTTTTTCACTGCAGTGGGAATAAAGGATTTGCCATTTCTCTCATCAGTGGGAGTCTAATTTTAACAGTGTAAAAAAGATTCCATGTTGTCTGCTGTAATAGTAAGTCATCGGACTAACTAGAAAGGAACACTAAAGGTTGTCGCTCCCCCTTAGCATCAGCAGTGCTAAAGCTTTCCTCACAGCCAGGCCAGCTCTAAACCTTCAGTTCTTATTTGCAGCACTCAGCCGTGTGCATGAAATGTCTCCTGGGTCGCTTTGCTTAATAGCAGTTCAGAGTAGAAGGGCCTCACAGGTGAGGTGTTCAAAGAATTGCTGTTCTCAAAGGCCTGTAGAAAGGCATGCTGGAAAACCAGAAAAATACCAAGGGCAGAAGCTGCACAGGACAGTTCAAGAAGAGAGGAATGACTGTTTTGTTGTGTCTGTCTTCACTGAGATAACAGAAAATACAGGTTGCTGTTATTTTTACTACTACTACTACCATAGCTGTGTGTACAGGCTGGCTGCAGTGGTTAGTACCTCCTTGCCCTCTCTCAAATTAGGGCAGCCTAGTTGCAGGCTCAGTAGGTAAGTGACTGTCTTAGTCTTGGTTGGAATTGGATTGGCCACTGGTGCCCTGTTTGTACCTGAAATCCACAGGAAAGATCAAGAGCATGTTCTGCGGCTTCTGAAACCAGTACAGAGTAGTTATTCAAACTGTCTGTTGGTATAAATGGATGCCACCTCATGGATTTCAGTGGCATATCATCCACTACATCAAGGAGAGGAGATGTCTTGGAAGGCACGTAACGGAAAGGAAATGTTCATATTCAGCTGTGTGTAGTTCTGTGTTGCTGTTATCTTGTGATATTTAAGGCAGATTTTGACTTGAGGCCAATGCGTGTTTGGCAAGATGGCTAAATAGCTCAAAAAAATATCTCTAAAAGCGCAAGAAAGTTACAAGATACTCAACTGGCAGGAAACAAGTCTCTAATTTAGCTTAAAACAAAGCAATGTGGAAACTCTTAAGAGTTTTGCTCCTTAGCATAATAGTTTATTTATCCTGCACAACTTGTCTGCAATTACACATTCGTTCAGGAGTCGATTTCTAAAGCAGACCAGCACAGAGGAAAAGAGTGAGAGCTCTGTCTGCCAGTTAGGTGGAAGGGCAGTCAGCATCCCTGTGCATTCTTTTGGTAGAATCATTTTTCCTGTGGTTTCTTACCTTGAGCTTGCTGTCAGTGGATTGAGGTCCTCTGCTCATTGCTGTAAATGAATCCAGAGGCATTTTTTCTAATCCAGTTTCAGATGTGGCTTTAGCTGGTGCTGCAGATCAGGTCTCAATGTTAAGGTTTTGTACTGCTTGGATCGTCTGCCGGGAGGTACTTTATTGCCCGCCTCATCCCAGAGACCTGTGTTTTATCCCTGTGAGCATCGAACCATGCATAGCTAACATTTTAACTCCTTTAGATGCAAGAGATGGGGAAGAAGCTGATCTCAACTGCCAACTCAAAGGAAACAAAAGATAATGTGAGTCATATTGGATGTCATTATCATAATAAGGTTCTCCTCTGTAATGCCCAGTGGCTATAACTTCCCTCTCACAATGTATATGTGTCACAGGGGCATGTGCTACGTTGGCCTTCCTATCTTGGCCTGTTGCTAGTAGCAATGCCATTACACTGTGGTTTGCTTCAGTGCTGTAGGAGTAGCTTGGTGTATATGAACAACGGTGGAGAAACAATGGGAAGCCCCACTGGGAATTATTTTGGAAGCGGATTTATAGTTGCCCGAAGAAAACAAAACTGTGTTTTGCTCACAAGACTCAGGATTTGCAGTTTTAAAAGCCTTTTTAGTTTCTTCACAGCTGTAATTCCTGAGATTTATCAGTCTATTTGGAGCACTTTCTGTCCTGAAGGAAGTGTCAGAGATGGCTTCTAATTCTGGCTAGAAAGCTTGATTTAGTTAGCGGAAATCCTGCTTTGCATTTGCTAGATGCTTTGTGGTATATCAGAGAGGTTGCTTGTTGAGTGAGGAAGTCCTCAGGACGTGAAAACCAAAGCTCCATTTCTTCCAGAGGGATAGAAGTATACTAATGTGTGAGGACCTTGATAATTTAGATGAGAAGTTTACATTATTTGTCTACACCACCCTGTTTTTTGTCATCAGCTGTCTGATCTGGTTAATGAGCTTTTTTGTAGGTTTTAGGCTAGATTTGGACAAGATTGAATAGATAAGTTATGGCAGACCTTAACTACAGCTCAGTTCTGGAACTTGTGGAGCACTTGAGTAATGTGGTGTCCTTAAACGTGTGAGAATATAGGCACAAAGGGTTGTATGAAGAATAAGAGCATCAGAATATAGAAGTCTACTCTCTCCTTTGACTACATAAGTGAAATCAATGGGGAAATCTGCATGCTCTGTCATCTAGAATGAGTACTGACATAAGAGAAAACACATGAGCAAATGAATTTAGGGGAAGCCACATAAATCCTGTCTCTCAAACTTGTTCATGGAACATCCTGGGTTTCTGTGTTGGTCAATAGCCTGATCTCTGGGGTAGTCTGCTTTGGGGGTGTTCTGTTGCTGCTTCAACAGAAGTGTGACTGAAGGAGCTGATCCTGCTCCTCTACCCCACTTGGAGTACTGTGTGCAGTTCTGGTGTCCTCAACATAAAAAGGACATGGAACTGTTGGAACAAGTGCAGA
>JAVHNF010072934.1:32709-43021 GCA_034783455.1 Micropsitta finschii
CTTTGGACCTGGGTAGGAGACCAGCAGCCCCCAGCTCCTCTTGCTGCCTCCTCCTGCACAGCCTTGGACTCGACTATGGGACTACGATCTCATTTCTGTCCACTCAGCCAGGACACAGTTTTCTCTGGTTTCATGAGCCTACATCAGGAAGGCAGGGACAAGCATAAAGCCTGCCGCTACCAAGGAAAGCTGCCAGCATGGTTTGAAGCAGCAGAGAGAGCTTGCACTGGACCAGCATGCTCTCTCGTATGGCTGCAGGGTTTCAGATCCATTACTAACAGCCCTCAAGACAGTTTTACGGTATCATCGGGGCGAGGACTTTGCTTGAACTCCTTTAGTTTAAGCCTTGCTTTAAGCTAATACATAATTCATAATGGGGATGATAACAGATGGCAACTTGTTAAGCCACAGGAACTCAATCAGTTGCGATCACATGACAACACCCTAAATAATTTAAGCCACATACTGCAAGAGCTCTTTTTCCCCACGTTACAGAGAGACGCCAATGCCACACTGTGGGAGTCATCTCACAAAGCAGTTGTTACTGAGTCCCCTTGTTTGCAAAGGGAGAAACTGAGGCACAAGAGCCAGTGACTGCCATGTGCTTGCTCCATGAAAGCAGGTCTCTGGTGTCCTCCTGCACCTCTGCACCAGATCCTAGCTGCGAGGTCTTGGTCTCTTGTTCTGCACATGCAAGCACACAGTGCATGTTGACAAAGAGATCTGCAAGACGTAAATTCAGACAAAAAGCATTACTTATAAAAGGGGTGAGGGCTGCCCGTCCTCCACAACATAGCTGCTAACTCCAAGCAGAGCCTCCAGAGAAGTTTATCACCAGACCTATTAGCAGCTATATGATTCAACCAGGATAAAGGAGTGCTTCAATCCATAAGGAAATTCGCTGGAATCAGTGGATTTGAAAGAATCAGATCCACTAGAATCAGATCCCAGCCTTCCAGTAGCAAAAGCCCACCCTTGCTCCTGGTTTACCCTGCTATACCAGACAGGTTGCAGGGGCAGGTTAGGGAGAGTGTACTCAGACCAATTCTGACTCCCAATTTTCATACTCAGTAATGCAGCCAAATTGTCAATAGGAAACAAGAATCTTCCTAAAAATTGGAGCAGTCCAAGCTATTGTACCCTGAAACATTAAACCCAATTTGAGAATTCCTAATACTGGTTCAAAAAAGTCAGAGCTATATGTGATGCAAAAGTGATGACCCAACACAAATTCACTTGTTTACCTTTTGCTGCTGCAGGCTCTATGTTAGATCAGGACTTTGCTGTCTCACTGAAGCAAAAGTCAGAAGATAAAGCCATCTCATCTGCTCTGGATAACTCATCACAAGTGCAAGCACATCCACTTCTGCCACGAATCCCATTTGTTCTTGGGTATGACATGGCAATGAAATGTCAACCCTCATCTTCACGCCAGGGTACCTCTTTCTTCTTGAGCTACTTGAGGAAACTACCTTTCCAACACACCGCCTAAACCTTGGTGACATAAAGACCCTTCAGTGTCTCTATGAGAACAAAGAGGCCCTGGCAAACTTCTCAGCCACTTCAGGAAACAATGTGGGATGGAGGGGACCAGGGAGTTTTCTCTTAGATTTCAGCACCTTTATTTTCTTTCTATCAATTCCCAGCCTGCCACGTGCACGTGAAATCTGGGGCTCTGCAGGAAAGTTTAAATCCCAGTGAGCAACATTCATTCTTGCAACCATGAGTGAACAGTTCCAGACAAGGCTCAGAGCTGCTCCTCTATTCCCCCATCCCATGGCTGTCTATATGAGAGCCAGCACAGCCAAGCTGCTCTCCCTGGGGTGAGTTGCCAAAGGGAACTTCTCCCCACAGCAATGGGCACTGTGGCTCTGCCTTACCTCAAGCCCAGGCACAGTGATCAGCCCTGAGGAGAGGCCCTTTCCACACACAGGTTACTCAGCTTGCTGTCCTCAGGAGCAAACCTGAAGGAACCCACATCACTCACGTGCCCACCTGCTCAGGCTCCTTACGTAATGCCTCTTTGCATCTGAAAAAGCAATCCGACAACTTCTCTTTATTTATTTCAAGCAAGTAATGGCATGTCTTTCTTATTGCACAAATCATCAAGGCACCAGGCTTCAAAAGCAATGAACCTTACACTTCATGCTTATTACAAGGAATCAAATTATAGGACCTTTTTTAACACAGGGAACTGGAGTGGTCTGAACTCAGACTGAACTTAATCTTCTAAACAGGCCCAAACCCAAATCTCTATTCCAAGTGCTTCCAAACTTCAGGGCAGGTTGTGTCTGGCTTATGTCTCTTGGTCGCGAGTATGCCAAGCTCTGCAGCTCCATGGAGGTCCTTGACACACTCCTAGCAAACTGATGTATTGGCTACCTGCCTCTGGGGAGGAGACACAGCGCAAAACCCAAGATTCTGCAACATGGTGACCCTGGGTGATAAAACTGCCCGAGGAAAATGAGGAGCCGGGATTGCAGGGAGCAGCTCTAAAGAAAACCAGGGTCAGAGCAAAGAATGCCAAGGACAACGAGCTCAGCAGAGGGAAGGAGGCTGAGCCTGGGAATGCGGGATGGTCAAGCTCAGACACACCAGGCCAGGAGCGGGTCTATAGGCTATCCAACAGTGTCCCCTGGTGGCAGCAGCTAAAGGCCCGCCAGCCGAGTAACAGCCACGTCTATCCTCTAATTACATGACTAATGTAAGTGGATAAATAACAGTTGCTAAATCATTTTGATCTTGCCTGTAGCTATACGGTCAGGGTATGGTTTTGGTCAAGCTGAAGCGTGAGAACTGCAGAACAAATTGTGTACATGAAGGCACACGCTCCAGCTCTGGACTTGCCCCTGGCTACCTAAGGGCTTACCCAGGCTGGTCACCAACACCTCGGCCTGCATACCCTGATCACCGAGCAAGGAGGCTGCCACATGTGCAGCTGGCCAGCAGGAATCCGGGGCTGTCTTCAAAACCTCGCTTCCTGCATTGGGGAGAAAAAAAAAATCCTTTGGCTGTTTTTCCAGCTTTCCCTTTTCATTTTGGTTTGAACGGAAATTCTGATTCAAAGGCCTCAGAAAGGTGTAAATCACTATAAAAACACCAAGTGGAGATTTGGAGTGAACTCGGGGTTAGAGAATGCCTTTCCCTGAGCCAGCCCAGCCAGACAGTAGCATCACTGAGCAGGTTCCAGGAGCAGTGAGCTTGCAAGGCCACAGAAAGAAGATGGGGGGAACTGAGGCAGGAACTTTCTCCTTTCAGATGGCCGGTTTCTCACCAGGAGTAAGGGAATCACAACACAGCCAGCAAGACCACTAATACATGTGAGCATTCACTGCAGGGCAGACTCCTAAAACAAGACGTCGCAAAACTCAGAAGTCACAGAAGTACCACATACACCTCCCTGAAAGCAGGGATGCAGGAGCAGAGGCAGGGAAGATGCAGTGTGAGAGAAGACATTTCTTCCCATGAGGGCAAATCCATGTTGGATTTATTTCATGCAAGGCTCCCCTTCCTGGCACCCCAGCTCCTCCCACCATCATCTGATTTGTGATGGTCCACAGGCTTGAGGAAACCCATGGGCTGCCAAAGGAAAAGGCAAGCTCAAGAATGGGTGTGTGGGGTTTCTCTCCTACTCACCAAAACCATGCCAGATGGGTGGTCAGTCTGAGCAGCATAGAGAAACCCTCTTTGGGATGTGCCTGATCATCTCCCCAGCACTATGGGGGCAAACGTCAGCCAAGCTCAGTTAGCCAACACATGCTTTCCCACCTAGTGCTGTGGTTTAGCTATCACAGGAGAAGTGCTGGTCAGGCAAACAGCTTCATGTCAACCCAGTGTCTTCTGCATTTACTGGGCCTCAGGGTTCAGAAATCCAATTCAGGCACCTCAGCCCTGCCTGGTAAGCAGTAGGAATAAAAAGATGTATTTCTTGGGGTGGAAACTGGCAAAGGCAAGACAGAGCAGAGACATCATTTGGATGCCGCCTCCTCTGAACACTAAGTGCTGTTAGGCTTTACATCTGGAGCTATGAATGCTCTTCAATGGCAAGCACTCCCCACTGTGGGGTACTGTGGATCAGGAGGGATTTTTTCCCCTTTGAAAGCACAGGTTTCCCTTTTAAAAGAGCAGGTACCCTGTGCTCCAGGACAGTGGGTTTCTAAACCAGAAATGTCTCCTCAGGATCTTAGCAAAAGCAACCTGAGAGCAGAGCCCAGAGCCTGAGGCTTTCTCCTGTAACTCTACCCCATTCTCCCCACCTGCTTCCAAGCGAGAGTGCTCCAAGCCCTTCATCAGCCTGCCCAGGCCTTCCTTGGCAGCTTGTGGTTTCAGGCAGCCCCCACCTTCTGCTTTCCTAGGAATGCCAGATCTGAACGTAACCTGCACGTTTTAACATCTCTATGCCCTGCCCACCCTGTGGAGTGTCGCGGGGCTGATTGGCAGGCGGGGAGCCACGGCTCCTGCTCCAGCATGCAGGGTGCATACCTCCCTACTCGGCTCCCACGGAGGCAGCCATGGACAAACGCGGGCAGAGGCAGCCAGCCCGATCAACGCGCCTGCAGCTGGCACCGCCAAACTGAAGTTATCTGAGCCCCGGGTAAGTGCAGCAAGGAAAGAATCCATTCATCCGAGCGCTCTGGATGTAGTATCGGTGGGAGGAGGAGCATCTAAACTTCATTTAGAAGAAAGGTACTCTTAACAGCAGGGGCCGTAAGTGGCGGGGTCGGGTGGGAATATGGGAGGATGACTGTTGGATGAACTACAGAGAGAGAAGACTGGGAAGGACATTAGCTTTTTTCCTATGAAGTCAAATGAAGTCCAAAGGAACCTTGAAAGCTATACCAGTGACTTGGGAAAGTTTTACTTACAGGAAGAGTTTGATGCTGTGAACACTGGTAGGATGAGGCAGAGGGCTGGCTTTTGGTCGTCCAGGAACAAGTGATTAAAAAGGGGATTTCAAGTTGTATGTATACAACTAAATCAGCATGTAATGTCCTCCTGCGCCTTACTCCTAGTGCCTGCTGCACTGGTACAAAAGCACCATGTTTTAAAGCTGAGGAGGATGTGGGGGAGGAAGGCTGCTTGGTTCATGAACTTTTGTGGGAGGTTATTTCTTTTCTGATCCCACAAGGAAAAGTAGGCTGCTTCTTTGTTGATAAAAGCTTCTGCGTAGTATAAGAAGATAAACTGGAACATAAAAAAAGAGATATGTGAATTTTCTCCAAATATTGCCGATAGGATAATGGAAATCTCTGTCTGTGCCTGCTGAGGTGTTCAAGAAGGGGAAGGTTTGGAAGCAGGTTTTGCTGTGAGATTAACAGCTCTGAGCTGTTCTGTATAGAATTTCAGTGGGTGAGTGAGCAGTTCAGACTCATCAAGTGCTGCATTGTTAGGGGACTTCAGTGTTTTGGGTTTTGTTAAAAACACAAGAAATGCATTGCTGTCGTGTATGCTGGAATAAGCAGCTGGATTTATACATAAGCACTTAATTTGGAACTGAGTTCTGCAGTGCAGAAATCAAAATTCAGCTGTGTTATGATCTGCAAGAGAGGATAATTTGATACAACTCCTTTTTTTCTTCCTCTGTTATTTTTAAGCAGCAGTTTGTACTGCAGTATTATTATGTGTAGGAGCATGTAGGTCTGAGCACTTTGAGATCAGGTTGTGTGAGGACATCTTCACAGATATGGTTATATCTGGCATCCTGAATATTGGCCTGGCTTTCTTTGTAACTTTTACTTTCCATTCTTCACAGCCAATTCTGAAATGCTAAATTTGGCCTCAATTCTCCATTCTTAATCTAGTTACCTTAATGTTTTTCTGTGAGGGAGCAGCACCAAAATTCATGCAGCTATTTCAAAATTCAGCACACAACAGGAGAGTGAGATGGAGCTGCTTTAATAACCATTGCTGGGTTTTTTTCCCATGCAGATTAAAAGGTCAAAAAGATTTAAATCGATCATGTAACTGGAGCTCCTGCATATCAAAAACCATAGCACACCCCTGACTTAGTCCTTGTGAGAACTTAAGTCTTACCTGCCCTAAAGCACTCCCATGTCATGGGATTTCACTGCACAGAGTTTTTGGTAAATCAGTTCCATGGTTAATTGCTTTTGCTATTAAAACTCTGCATGATTTCTAATCTCAATTTTTCTATGTTATATTCCAACAATCACATATCACTTATTAAATCACAGCAATTTTTCTTGCATAATTTTCTGTGTAGGAGCTTACAGACTGATTGTTCCTGAATCTCCTGCAGAGCAGATTAAGTAGAGCTTTTGTGTTTTGCTGTGTGGTAGGGTTTTTTATTCCTTTATAGTTGCTGTGGATCTTTTTGGAGCCCTCCTCCATTTTTCTACTTACCTGAAATCTGGACAGAAGATCAGGTCATAGTGGTCCGCCAGGAACCAGGCCATCTACATACGCAAGTTGAATGACTTCCCTTCTGCTTCATGTTTCTCTCTTCCTTAATACTACATCAGTTTTTTAGCCTTAGAATTGCACTAGAGGTGGTAATCATCCAAATCTTTCCTAGAATCACTGCTTCTAAAGGTGCCCTCTGTCCCATACCGTTGCCCTACTTCCCCCGATCCTCCTTACCTGAGTGAACTCCATGCACATTTTCTCAAAGTACATACTACTGAACACTCCATTCACAGTAAAACACATTTACAGATGACAGTAAAAGAGATGTATGGAATTATTTCCATCTAAAAGTAGCTCTTACTAGCTCAGTGTAGCAAGGGAGGCTTCCTTTTGTCTCTTCAGCAAAATTGCCGCTCACAGGTACAGGAATTCTGCTTTACATCTCTTTTATCTGCCTCATCATGCAGAGTGCAGACAGCCTAACCAGCCCAGGAGCGTCTGCACCGAGTACTGCAATCTGCTTGGCATCTGGCCATACAGAGGCAGATATGGCAGTCTGCTTTCCAGGTGGTCCCTTGCTAGGATATGAATGAAGTAAGCTAGAGGAAAAGAATCAACCTGAACTTTCTCCTTCTCAGATTTAAGCCAAACTCCAGAGCTTTTCCAAAGCCAGAAGCTGTTCAGTTGAGCTTAGTTTATTGTCTGTTTGCAGCTGCCTCAGCATGTACAGGTTCCAGCTGGGACCAACAGAGAATCATTGAAATGTTGTCAGGAATGCTGATCCAGGAGACTTTCTGTCCTGACCTGAAGTTCAGATAACTCTCACGAGAGCTCCTGTTCCCAAGTGATGTTCAGTCTGCTTTGCAGGCCAGAAAGATGATAAAGAAACACTCCGACTTCAGTGTATTTATATGAACATAGTTTACAAACTGTTGGAGTGGGCAGCTACTGCAGACAGATCCTTAATCCCCCAACCAAATCAAAAATAAGGCTGCTCTTGGCTGAAGAGGGAATTGCTTTGTCTGCTGGACATTGTTCCCTCTATTTCTGTACCCTGGCATTACAGTAGTGAGAAGGGAAGTAAGAGGCTAACAGTTGATATTTTTTCTTTGCTTTTTCCTTTTTTTTCTTTTCCTATTAAAGATCATTTAAAAAATGTTTTTGCCTATCACAAAAGTAACCAGGAGCTTTCAGTTTGGACAGCGAGTCTTAGGTGTGGAGTGTATAAACGTATATATTGCAGAGCTGCATGTACATAAAGAGACTCGATGCTGAGAGCCAAAAATTAGTCTAAACACACAGGATTCCAGTGGCTCCTCCTCCTAACTCGACTCTGAATTTACAGAGGGTAATGCTACCAATGCTATCTATATTTATTCTTTGTGCTTGGAAAGTGTTTGCCATTTCCATCAAATGACTTGCTAATGGTTCACACTGTAACATGCTGTGTGGGAGAAAGAGATAAAATATGCAGGATTAGTTCTTGCTGTATGTTTAAGTTGCAAAACCATCTCTTAGCATCCCTGCTGAGCCAAAGCATCCTGGAAAATGACTGCAACTGAACACAGTCGTGTTTTCTCCAGCATTTCTGGTGGGCTCAGATGGATGCCAGTTCCAGGCACATTAGGGTTTTAACTTGTTTGGTGCTTGTTGTTTTGGTCTATTTCAATTCGGTAATGAGCAAAAAGGCTTGTCTGGACAAGCAGATGCTCCAGAGGAGTGCTCTGCGTGAAAGTTAACCTGCACCCTGCGCACTTGGATAGCTCTTGCCACTGCCGTCCCCGTTCAGGGTGACGCCGCTTACCCCAGTGCAGCAATCCTGCCCCTTCCCTCGCAGGCAGAGGGCAGGCAGGGGTTAACATTCCTTCCTGTTCATTCATGCCTGCCCGTCGCCCGTGGCCAGGCAGGGGGGGCGCAGCCCCAGCGAGGCAGCCTGTCCCGGAGACAAAAGGCACGGCACAAAGAAGAGACTAAACAGGGATAAAAGTTTAAAGAGGGGAGACATCATCCACTTAATTTATATTTTAACTATAGGGCAGAGAGAAGAGAAATAATTCTGGCTTCTCCTAAATGATAGTTCTCACAGGAGGAGATGGGGCATAATTAGGTTTTGCTGGGATTCGGTAATTGCTTCCTGATGCCTCATGAAACTATTTCCAAGGAGCCTGGCTCACCCGCAGGAGCGTGTGGCAGTTTTTACCCCAGCATAGTCGGGTTACTGCCATCTGACAGCTGCTCGGATCCGATAATAAAAGAGTTGGGTTTCAATTTGCTTTATGGGTGAACCAATTTTCATATCCAAAATCATCAGCACGACTGACCCCAAGGGAGATTTTTGTTCGGAGCTCAAGCACAGATTTCACCACGTGTAACAAAAAAAGTAGATATCTTGTTTTCTAAGGTCGCCCCCTTATGTTGTGGGGCACAGATGATGGGGAAATTTAGCAGGGAGGATCTGAGTTAGTTGCTGAGTTAGTAAATATAGGATTTAATCTTCCAAGCTGTCAGCATTTCTAGAACATTATTAATTCTGGTTCAAATAAACACACTCCCAGTACAATCTCTTTCCTTGTCCTAAGCAGAAACATGCTTTCGTTAAGCCAGAGTGAGTGCAGAATTCTCCTTAATGAATTCAAGCGCTCATATGCATAATAAATCCTACCAAAAAAAAATGCCATTTCACATGAGATGTTAAATTCAAAGCTTCCCATGAGGTGCATGTTATTGTCCACATGACTGGCCTTTTGTTTCCACCGTTTGACCTTGATGTGACCTCGGTGAGTGGTCCTGCACCTGCAGACCTGGGAGATGCAGCACAAAAGACCAGATTGCATCATGTTTCTAAGCCCCTGTAGATATTTCTTCTAGACTTGTTTACCTAGTAGACTGCTGATGGTACATTTTCATCTGACACCAATTTCTGATTCTTTGTGAGTGGTTTATTCACTCTACCCAAGTAAACCAGTGGGAAAAAAAGAATTCCCCACCACACATTTCCATGGCGTATTGAAACACCTCTGCAACATTATCTCATGAATAAAACCCCCTCTTTTCCTAGGAAGTGATCATCTAATTTCTTGAAATTTTCTAATATAATGCATGACTATAAATATAATGTAAACAAATATAATGAGGCAATCATTCTTATCCATAGCAGTGTTGTTCTTGGGCAGATCCTGTCAAATCTCCTCTATCAGTCAATGCCACTATATAATAAGATGCAGCTTTAGGATGCTTTAATTACCTGTTAAGTGTTTGTTGCACATTCATTTCTAATGTCCATTTCATCCCTTTACAGGATATATTTATATATAAAGATATATATATATAAAGAATACTTTAGTAATTATTTTTTCCTTTTATTGTCTGGGTAGCTTTCTTTTCAAGTTTAGTAAAGTCCTCATATTATCTTATTATCCCACGTTCCTCGGTTCTGTAATCCCTGTTATTTCCTTCAGGCAGACCTCAGTTCTTTCAGGGCTCTCCTGCAAAATCTCACATGGCCCTTCAGAAAGCCTTGCTTTGTTTACAGGGCACAGCAGCTGTGGGGGCCCTGTTGTTTTCCTTCACATCAGTCACATTCTGTGCTCAGCTCTTGTCTCTCAGCTGCCACCAAACCAGCTATACAGTTTGGCGATACAGGCAGTAAGGTTTCTTATCACACTGTCAATATCCTTGTTGACTTTTTTTTTCACCTAATCTTGTCCTGTACCCTGAAGACCTGCTAGGTCTCATCTGCTATTCACGAATGCAGAAGTTGATTTCCACTTAGCTTTCTGTGGTGTATTTCATACAGGTATTGCCCTCACACTATCAGAGCCCCATCCCATCCAGCCCCTGTACCCTGCCTGATTCCTAGTAACTGCTTCCCCAGGACAGAAACTTTCACAGAATCACAGAATCCCAAGGGTTGGAAGGGACCTCAAAAGATCATCTAGTCCAACCC
>JAVHNF010072934.1:58441-70005 GCA_034783455.1 Micropsitta finschii
TGTTACTATTTATGCCCCCACCATCAAGATTTGTCCATGAGGTTTCACACCTTTGGCAAATCCAGTCTCCTGAGGCTGTGCTTGCCCAGCCTAAACAGTGGTTTTCTGCCCACTTGGAGGGAGTTACTCCTCCATTTCTTCACTGTGGCCCTACTTGAAAGGTGTTGCTGCCATCTTCTCTTGCTGACACTAAAGTGACGTTTACATTTCTTGATGACACTTGTGCCATGGTTTCTGTTACTCAAAATGCATGGCAAGCAATGAGGGATATAAATGGTACTCAAAAGCACTGATTCCTGATCCTTAGATTTTCCTGATGGACCACATACTCTTCTGACCATACAATACTAATGTGTGATCTACTCCCAACCTTGTGTATGCTTGGCTGTATCCAGCCCTACCTACAAGTCATATAATAACTCACCTCCACCTATTTACAAAAGTCCATATAAATGATGCTGTTCTCAAGCACTAAGTAGAAAAACATGGCCAGTGCCTCACCTACACAAGAGTAGAGCTGGTCCCTCCCAAAGCTCGCTGCTTGCATTCAGGTTGTAGTATCCTAGCTCCCAAACTATTTCAGTAGCTTTGCTATTTTATCTAAATGTTTTCTCTTTCTGCTTTCTAATGGGATGGAGCCCTTTGCACTCTCACTTTAGGAACTTGTTATCTGCTCCATCTGTAGCCAAAGTGGCTGCTTTTGACTGGACATTTAAAAGCATATGACAAAAGAAGGAGAGTGTGTACTCTGACTGTGATTTAACCTAAGAAAAAGCTGTGGACTGGATTCCACTGACCACATTACTAAAATCCTTTCCAAAATAGCTTGTCAATCTTTATTGCCCTTCTCATATTCACAATTAATGTGATCAAAGCAGTTGATAAAAAAAGCCTATTTATAGGCTCTGCAGTTTCAGTTGCAGCTGGCTGGGCTCCACGTGTTTGGGTTTTTTTAATCCATCAGCAGAATATTAGGAAAACATCCACATGGTCTTCAATCATGGTAAAATGCACCTCCAACGAAGCAGGGGTGTAGTCTATGTGCAGAACCTTGGATCTGGATATCTGGACTTTGCTTTACTTTGGCTGTGGGTCCAGGCACCTGGTATACTTTCTGAAGTAAATTAAATCCTTTAATCTAAACTTGTTGGGATATCGGAGTAATTTGGAATAGATTCTCTCCAATCACGATAACCCATGCATATATATGTGCTAGAGAGCACAGTGATCTACCTGGGATCAGTGGGGCTGCCGCTGGCCCATGGTGTGTGGCATCATCTTTGAGGCCTGCTGTGTGCCACTGATTTTACCTAGGGGAAGCGTACTTCACGTATAAAAAGCCAGGATGTGCTGTCAGAGGGAGCTCCCAGCTCACTCTAGAACCAGAGTCAGCACTCTGCTTAGGATAATTAATCCTGATGAAAGTCCTGGTGATATATTTGCAGAACTCAAGCTTTTATATCTGTTTGATAGCTGCACCCAGTCATTCATAACCGGGCTGCAGCTGTGGTGCTGCGTATCAGTGCTGTCTCTGCTGAACTGCATAGCCTCTCCTTGGATTTGTTGCAAGGATGTAAGTTGTTAAACCTTCCACTTGTGAGGAAACTCTGGATCCTTTCAATCAGAAAAGCCCAAAGTGTCTTTGAAGGCTTTCTTTCTCATTTTGTAGACAGAAAGATTAAGATGCAGACCTCAAATGACTTGCTCAAGATGTTAGGGAGTTGCCTGCAGTCAGAAATAAAACCAGTCTAGTTTGACTAGCAGTCCCTGCTCCAATTTTTAAATGTCACTGCTGTCTAGCAAAACACAGGGGGAAAAATAATAACAAAGATTATCATTTACAGATGACAGAGCTAAACATGATTCTTTCTTCACCTTGCCATCTTTAATGACTAGCCACCTTGCCGTGGGGTAGAGTAAAGAATAAACAGTTACTTCCAAGCTATGCATGAACTTGCTTTTTGAACCCAGGAAAGTTATTTAACAGTATCCAGTATATTTTCTTTTGCTAAAAAATGAGGATAACAATTTCAAACAAATGTGAAGTATCTGTGAAATCCCACCTTTCCTCATTACCAGTACAGACATTTCAGAAGGATATGCCACAATGGGCGTAACATGTTACATGCACTGGGGGAATCAGAAGAGGGGAAATACCTTTACCCTACTGTGCTTGATTTACATCTTGTATTTTCACCCACTAAAAGAAAACCAGAGTGATTGGCCATCCTTTTTGCAATTTTGTTTAATTCCTCTGGAAATTCCTACAGCACTCAAACAGGTAAGATACTGTCACTTGATGTGAACTAGTTCACCCAGGCAGATTCTTGGTTTCTTGCAGTTTCATGATGTTGCTTCTTCCTAAATGTTGTTTTTTTGTGATCCATCCAACAAAACTTTCATGTCTCTTTGCTCTTTTTCCAGCTTCCGGCCATCCTCACAGCTTCTTCTGTCACCTAGAGCTTGGCTCTGACCGGGAAGTGCCTTCCAGTTTTGTCCGCTATGTAGATGTGGAATTTGACATGCCCACCACTTCTGCCTCCAAAGCCACTGTTCGGTCCATCTCTGTCGAGGACAAGACCAGCGTGAGGAAGTGGGTCAACTATTCAGCACACTACAGTTACAAGGTAAAACTGAGCATGTGGCACTCACTGTGGTTATTTTGCATACTTAATTGTCTTGAAAACTGTAGGCAGACAAATACCATGGGCAGATGCAGTGGGAATTTGACACATGCTAGGCTCTGTGCAGTAGCTACCCATGTGCAGCCTATTGATTCATGGTAAAAAAGCAGCAGATTATTCCTCAGCAAAAATGGAATAACCCTGCTTGCAGTCGCTTTGTGGAAAAGCATGCTCATGGCTATTGGAGATTAGCTGATATGGTGAAAGTGTGAACAGGGAGTTTTTCTGCTCTTCATAGCAGCTACAGTGGGAACACACAAAAGGATCATGCTTAGATATTTCTTCTTCCTGCCTGCCCTAAGGAGAGGAGCAGATGGGAAAATGCACTATATATATACCTGCCAAGAACCTCAGTATGCCAAAATTTGCATGTTAGCTGATCACTCAGTAGAGAAATTGGAATCCTACCTGCCTTCTTTAAGAGCAGAGATGAGAGCTAGTGAAAAGATTCTCATGGCAAATATTTTTAATGGTAATAGGTTTTCAATAGTCTTGTAAATTCTCTGGAGAAGGTATTTGCTCTTCCTAAGCATTCCTCTGAAGAACTGGACATTGGATCATTCCTGAGTTTTCAGAGGTGTTGAAATTTAGAAAACAAATGTAGATCACCTTGGTCCCATCACGGTACAAATTGGCATCTGTAGCCCAAAGCACCTGAGCCTGAGGATGGCAAGAATGTGCCAATGGCTGGTTTAGTGTTAGGCAGCCCTGCAAGGAGCAGGGAATTGGACTCGATGATCCTTACAGGTCCCTTCCAACTCAAGATCTTCTGTGATTCTGTGCATTTTGAAGATTAAGCTCTTGCTTTACACATCAGAGTTTAAAATCTAGGCTGGTTGTCTTCTGTCACTTAGGAAGCCACCCGTCGTCCTCTGCAGATTTTTCTGGGTTTGAATTCAAAGTACAACTAGAGATAGTAATTAATATAAAATCACATGAGACCAGTTCTCTGCATCACTTTTTCTCTTCTGGAAAAGATGTCATGACACTGTTGAATTGTAACACTGTTTGGATTAGACTTACATACTTAGAGTAAATAAAATACAGCTTTCCCTCCTCAGTCTATTTCTTTTCAAAGCACTCTCATTTTACCAAGAGTTTCTTTACCTTAGTGGAACATGGACTGCCATTAAGGAAGATTTTGTTGTTATTACAGTTTCCTTTCTCATTACCAGTATTCTCCCCCTTTCTCCTCTGCCAGGTTGAAATAGAGCGGAAAAAAAGCTTGAATGAGGATCTGAAGGGAGAAGATACAGCAGATGTCAATGAATGTGCTACGCAGTGAAGGAAGACCAGTCTGCAAGTCATAAGAGGGGTGGTCAAATTAAGAAACATGGAAGAAAGAACTTGCAGGGATTTGGTATTTTTCTTTTAAAAAGTATGCAGTACTACTCTCAAAATAATGCTCCGAAGAGTATTATTTTTCCTTGTGATGATCCATACTTCAAGAAGAAGCTTGTATGTGGTTTGTTTGGAGTGGACCCATGGAACGATTTAAGTATATTTGGGGGATAGACAGAATGACTTGTATTACAGTCAAGCCTGCCTTTTCTGCCTCTTCACCATTTAGTTTCTGCACTGAAGTATGGTCTGACAAGCATCACAGTCAAACCAGAAAGCAGCCTTTATCTCACAATCTTGCCCTCCTACATTAAGCCTTTTTGGTTTTGTTGTTGTTGTATGCCTGTTGCTTTGGTCATTGGCAGACTCACTTCCTTCTGAACTGCCAAATAAAACCCAGGCAGCATCAAGTGAAAAATGATGTAAAATCTTATTTCTGAAGTGATCAACAGAGTGAAAACCCTGAGCACCATTCCGAAGAATCAACAAACTGCATCTTAAATACAGTAAATGGTCAAGCACATGAACTACAGACAGGACAGCTAATCATGCAGCTATTCTTCTCTTCACCCCCTGCTGTCTCATCCCCTGAATGACAACATGTCATTGTGCACATTTTCATGGGTCTGCACAAGTTACGAGAAAGTCTCTGCAATTTCTTAAAATTTTTATTTGTTATTCTGTTCTATTATCGTGACTGAACATGGTAATGGCTGCTAGTAACAGGAATATGTCTTATTATAGAGGTGATACAGGAGGGACTTGGCTGAGATTAGATCATTCCTGCCTAGAAAGATATTTAAGGGAGAAACACTAGGGTTTGGGTTTGGGGTTTTTTTTATGTTTTCTGGGGTGGGAAAGGTGGGTGTCAGCGAAATGGATGTTTTCTGTCAGGGATGACAGTACTGGGGTGAGCGTCTGCTTCCCGCAGCGTGGCAGCGCTGGGAAGCAGGCACGAGCCGCGGGTGATGCAGCTGCCTGTGCTGCCATGCGGATAGGAGCATCCCTTGGGAAGAGAATTTGCTTTCCACTGCCCTTTCACTGCTTTAATCCCCTCCCTCCCCCTGAGATGCTGAAGCTGTGTTCACAGCTCAGTGAAACAACCTAATTCATGCCATGTCCTGTGTGCACAGCCCTAGCCCCCAAGGAGTGTAGTGTAAGTAGCGACATCTCCCCAGCACCCATCCGGGCCCACCTGATATCCCCGTACCATTTCTCTGGATAAAGAACAAAATACAACTGGAATTTAGAGGGCAAGGAAGGTCTCTGAGGTTACAGCTTAGGGGATAAATCACGAAAAGCAAATAAGCCAGTCTGTTGACAGAGGGGGCAGAGCCAAAAGCAGGGAGAGTGAACCTCAGCTGTACTGCACAACAAGCTCAAAATCCACAGGAGGGTCCCTCAGAAGTAATAAATCCATTTGCTTGGGTGCCTCACTGGGAGAAATGGGCCACCATTTCCTCCCACAGGGATGCAAACCCATTATTAACCTGTCAGAAAGAGTTAATGGCTCCCACCCTGCTACCTCCAAGAATCCACCTCTACTGATGCCGGCTCCATTTGCTTGTTCAATGTTGTCTGTACCGGTGGCAGGTTCCCACAAAGGATGGGGCAGGATCTATTCCTGCCCCATGGTCCTGTGGCCACAGGGAAGGACCTCCAGTTAGGGCTGCCTGGATCAGCTTCATACAAGTGACCCGTTGGGGTGGGCAGCCTGAGCTCATGGACTCTCTCAATTCCTGATTTCCGGAATACGTCAGGAAAGTATAATTAAGGAGCCCACCCCTTCTGGTGGAAGCCTGCTTGTGTCAACAGAGAGACGGGAGTATTTAGCAGAATTCTTTTTCCATCCTGCTAATTTTAGCCCCTTATATAACGTTTCTTTTCAATACAACCCAGTTTCTGTAGCCCACTGAAGGAACGGCACTTCTCATTTGTCTTACACCAGTGCCTAAAATATTCCCCAGAGCCCATGTTCTGGCTCTGTGCTCCCCACCATGCACAGGGCCAGCTCTGCCCACAGCAGCTGCAGGTTTAAATAGATCAGCGTGCAGGGGGAATAGAGGCAAAAGGGGCGATGCCGTAATGCAGTAGAATAAAAGCCAGTTCCCATCATGCAAGCGCAGGACCCCGACTCCAGGTGCCCACACACAAACACCAGCAGAGAGGAGGGCTGTTGGTGTGATACCTCTCCATGCCTGAACCTCCACGTGAGCCTTGGAGCTCCATACAGACACTTCAGCTTTCAGCCCTTACTGCACATTCTCTCAGCCCCTTTCCTGCTCTGTCATCTCTGATGGGGAACAGTTCTTCCTAAGTAAACCTCAAAGTTTAATCATGAAGCTCCAGAGCGCATCAAATATACATCAAAATAACTCAAACTCCCTTTGACAGACTACATAAAGTTTGCAATTAGCATTTCAAAGCCACAATCAGGCATGGAAGGAAAAAGCAAACAAGGCAGCAGACAACACCCAAACCTGCCAATTATCCAGCTGGTGTTTTCACACAAGGCTGGGGAGCTGCAGAAATCACTGCCAAGGCCAAGTTCATCCCTGCCATGGCACTGCTGACCTCAGTTGCTTTGCACATGTGATAGGTTTTGAGTTTTATACATGCTTTTTCATGTGAAAAGGTTGGCTATCCAGCATCACGCCGCTGGGCAGCCCCAGAGCAGGTTGGTGTAACAGAGCTACCAGGTCAGCGGTGATGTGGCCGGTTAATTGGTTAAAAAGTAAGGAGTTTTCACTACTACTAAGGGAAAACAGGAGCCGCCTGCAAGCACAGAGAACTTGGTGGAGATGCCACTGAAATGACATGTGTAAAAGAGTGTCAGCAGTGGGAACAGAGGGAAGTGTGGTGATTCCCTGTGAGAACGGGCTCTTCCCACACTGCGGGTGTGGATCCGTCCCACGGTCGACCTGCTCTCTGTGTGGGGAAGCCGCTCCGTTCCCTTTCCCTTCAGCTCCTCACTAACACGGAGATAAGCGTGGTTATTTACACACCACCTCGGTGGCTTTGTCCTTTCCTCTGTATCAAGTCAGGCCTCTGAGCTCAGTATCCACCAAGGATTTCTAGTGAAGCTTTGAATAAATAATGAGCACCTTATTTCACTTTACAGTAATTAATCTGGGGGATAATGCACTAATTTGCCAATGCTGGGAGCATTTATCTTTTCCTCAAAGAGAAGCTTTGCTATGAAACTTTCACTCTAAGCCAATAAAAAGCAAACCCCTGTGCCAATCCCACACTAATAGTTGGGTTTAGCACCATTTTAGAGAGGAAATATTTGCTCTGCAGCACATTGGGGCAGTCCCCTCCCCTATCTATGTAAGTAAAATCTTTCTCTTATTCCCAGCCTCTCCAGCTTGGCAAACCTACAAATGCTGTTCCCCAGTCTTCACATGGGGTGACCCCTGTCTTTGCCCACTTTCCCTTTTCTTTCCTTTTAAAAGCTATAGTAAAGCCTTTGGGGCAGGGTGCCTGCGCAGCAACCTAGTGCAGAGGGCTCCCGGCCCAGGATTAGACCTCCTGAGCAATTACCATAATATCAATAAATATGATTCATAAAGCCTAGCTTTGAATTTTTCAGCTGATCATCTGAATAAAGCTGGTGAATAACGCCCTGAAGAGGTGGAACCAGCCACAGCCTTCATGATCGCATTAGTCAGCATGAAGGAAATCATTGCAATCGTTCTGACATGTGAGTTCAGTGTAGCTGATCTAAGTGTTGGCAGAAAATTACTCTCATAGTAATCTGAAGTGTTTGACCTTCTCACTGAAAATGATACCAAAGAGCATTTTTTTTGGTCAGCGTGCAGTGCCGGATCCTGAGCTGGCACCAACCAACATTAATCCACTGCATTACGTTAGCAACAGGGCTGGACTAACACCAGCTGAGAAATTTCACAACAGGTAAATTAGAAGAAGGAAAGAGGGATTAAACGTTAACATTACTAACACAGGCCAGAATTAGAATAAATGACAAAGCAGTCTTTTGCTTTCATGGTAACACACAGTTTTGGATTAAAATTATGGACAGTGTGTTGCATGTTGCTGTTAATAACTGTAATATAACCACGTCAAGACAGTGATCCCCAGGTAATCAGTTACTGGTGGCTGATGCAGCCTGGCTGGCTTGAGGGAGGCTGGGATGGTTTATAAAGGCTTGGGATGGTAATGGAGCTGCTACTGCATGGGTACCACAGCTCTCTCCAGGAGGGGTTTGAACAGGGTGACATCAGCTAAAACCAGATGAGCCATGTCACAGGGATACAGGCAGCAAAAGCACGGGAAGCACTGAGGGAGCTGAGGCTGTTCTACTACATGCCCAGCAAGGCAGGGACCCATGGCAGCAGTGGATGAGCCACCCACTGCCCCTGCCCAGCAGCACCGGGGTTATTCAGGCTACAGACTGACAACAGCCCAGGACAACCTCTGCTCACAGGGCTGCATGCCTAACGAGCTGTGGCAGTGCTGCCTGCAATCCCTCTCCCTGAGGCTAACCCTAATACAATGGAAATATGAATTAGAAGTGTATCTTGTCAATGTTTGTGAATTTGTCAACAAGTCCCATTAGTGGGGATGCTGAAAACCATAAAATATTTGTAAGGCAAGAATCTACGGAAAGGGAAAGTTAAACCTAGAAAGAGAGATGGTCTGCTGATGTGTGCCCATCCTCACAGTCTTTGGGAGGACTGGTCCCTGAGCCACGGGTGCTTCACAGAGAAAAGATGCTACAACAGCCCAAGGTGTGCCGAGGGGGCTGGAGCACCCTGGATTGGGTGATAGCCCCTGTGGGTATCACACATCTGCCCATGTGAGCCTCTCTTGACTCTAAAAGTACTGTCTCTCACCAGGTTTTCCTGCTCCATCACCCTGAGGCAGGTCTGTGCTGCATTTCTATATTAAAGCCTGAGTGGAGGCAAGGACCTGGCAAAGGTTTTCCCAGGCTTTTTGGGTGAGGTCACCTCAAATTTTAAAACCCAGCTCCCCTGGCTCCCTGTCAGTGTTTGCACCACTCTGCTTCCTGCACGTCTCTTCCCAGCCACATTTGCCTGTATCATCATCTCTGGCCAGGCTGGGTCTGTCTGTCCTAGTAACATCAGTCTCGAGGCTGGCGTTAGTGGGACAGACAGACCTGACATAGCAACCTCAGCAGCTACCTGAGCTCCGTTAAAGGTGGAAAAATTCAGTTGCAGAAAATATAATGAGAAGCAGGGCATCTCCCAGTGAAACTGGAAAGCAATGGTCTTGTCTCTTCACAGACCCTGCCATCCCTCCCTCTCGCTCCTGTCCTTACATAGCAAGGATTTGGGATGGAGCAAGTGTCCGCAGTGCAGCTTTCTTCAAAAAAACAGGAGAAATTAAACCAGGACAGAAAGCTCAGCTCAAGGCAAGAAAAAGAAAGAACTCTTTCCTTGCAGCCTGAACAATGCAGCGGATTTTGTTCAGAACATTTCTCACCTTATACTGATCCACCTCAACCTTGAACACAACACAGCTACATTTATGGCCCCAAAAGAATATCCCTCAAACCTGCAAGCAGCTCAGAACAAGGCAGTAGGACTCCCTCTTAGTAGGGCTCACAACTGGAAGAAGGGAGGGAACCTCCATGTAAATTTCATTACCTGCATTTTATATAGCAACAAATACAGGAAAGCAATACATAGTAACAGGAAATTTATGTATCAATAGAAAAGGAAGATGGTATTCTAGGGCACATACAGATGATCAGCGAGAGGATCCAAAGTATGAGCAGCCCTACCTGGCACAAACCTCCTTGCTGTGGGGATGGGAAAGTGGGCTGAGCTTGGCCAGACTGAGGTAAAGGAGAAAGATGAAGGTGCAGGAGGAGAGGGGAGTCAAGGGAAAATAAACGTAAGAGAACACGGATAGCTGAGATGGCAGTGCAAATGCAAGGCAGAACCCATAACTGTCATCACGCACTATCACATAATTTAATGTCTTACCCCCCCCCCCCCAAGTTTCAGGTAACTGGCACTTTAATCTTCTACTTGTGTCAAGCCAACAAAGCTGCTGATGCACAGAGAACATTTCTCCTCTAAGGGTGATTACCCCTCCCTGCCATCTGTGGTGACACAGTCAATCAGGTGGCAGAGGGGATGGAAAACAGCATTAGACCAAACGATCTCACTCCTCAATGCAGAACTGGAATCCAAGCTTGCTCAAACAGCTATCCAAAGTGGATTACCTTCATTGAGAGGGATCCCCAAGGGAGTCAGGGGTGGCAGGGCACCTGCTCACCACTGCAGGAGAGGTTCTGCAGGTTATGATGGATGTTGCAGCTATCATCAGAGAAACTTCTGGCCGGGCAGAGCAAAGGGTGGTGGAAGAGCTATGACAGTTCATTACTCAACTGAGGTTCTTATTGTGACAAGTGAATCACCAGAAACGGACCTAACAAAGACAGTGTCGTAAGCTTAACCGAAAACTCATATCCCTCTGGTTATGTGTTATATTTTGAGAATAAACTGAAGAACGAGGCATCCCTAAGTTTAATCCATCTCCTGTGTTTGTTTAGGGAAAAAATACAAACCCTACAAGCCTTGTTTTCTCATTTCCATGTAACCTGCCTTTATGCAACTGGAGACTAAGCCAGTCTTTATTAACCTTGCTCCCTTAGAAACCTTCAGAAGCACAGACTGGGGATTTTCTATTCTCTGCCTCTTCAAAGAGCTCTCCTGGGAAGGATTGAAATTCCAGACTGATGCCAGCATGCTGGTAGTGGCACATGTACCCCCTCATCTGAAGCTCACCACGTAATGGCCACTGAACTCTGCCTTTTTAACCAGGATAAGACAAGGCCAACCCTAACTCTGACGCTGTTGCTGAAGGATGGAGAATCAAGATCCTCGTTTCAACTTTGAGGGGACTTCCAGGGCTCAGCAGGTCTGCAGACATCTTTCTGGTGCAGCATGTAGCTCTGTCAACTGAAGGCACCATCTGTGCTTCAAAGAACAACACCTGATGAAACCCAAAATGCATGCTTGCAAGGACACTGCTGCAGGAGGCTATCCTACCCAGAATTATGCTCACTTCTAATTAAAACATCTAAAACTCATGCAGATCACAGTGAACCTTTTGCAAAAATGTTGGTTTCAGCTGTTTTCTAACACAAATTCATCTGGGTGCATTGGTTGCATCTGGTAAGTACACACATGGAACCAAATCTGCTTCCCACTGAGGAACCAGGTTTAAACTCCACCTGAGCTGGTAGGAACGCAGACCCTTCCCTGCCTCAGTATTGAGTGAACTTTGTCATGTTCTGCCTTTCCCACTGACAAGGAACTATGAAATTCAAGGCTTTGCATGCCAGGATCCCAGAGATTCCCAATGGGAACCAGCCCATTGACTGACAGGGACTGAAGAAGAGGACTGCAGGAGAGCAGAACAAAAAGAAGCCAATTTCACAGTGAACGTTTCCAATTTCACGGTGGTGGCTGTGTTGTTGGGTGGGGGGTGCACAGTGTCTGACATCCCGTGCTTCCCTTGGCTTTGATCGGGGGCTGTGTGAGA
>JAVHNF010072935.1:15966-27775 GCA_034783455.1 Micropsitta finschii
GCTACATGTCAGAGCTGAGTGTCGAGGGGGGTTCACCGGGTCCCTGGAGCTCAGTTCCCCTGCCACAGTAAGGATGGAGTAGGCAGGTTGGGATGGGGCCACGTTTAGGCTATGGAAACCAGTGATGCTGGTGGCAGGGCATGGATGCTGAGTGCTGTGGCATGTCAGATGGTGCACGCCCCTGGCTCTGCTGTTCCTCTTGCCTGGTGGGGATTGGGGGGCAGCCAGGGCTGGGGAGGATGGAGGAAGGGGCCGACACTCATGCCATGGTTGTTCTCTCCAATTGCTCCGCTTGCCTCTCAATGGCAGATGATTGTAAGTACGGCAGCTCTCTGTCTGTCTGTCTGTCTGTCTGCTGTGTGTCGGTCCTGGCCCCGCCGGTTCCTGTCTCGTGTGGCTGCCCGCACCCTGCCCACACCCTCCTTCAGCTCCTGACATGGCCCACCTCTGTGGTCCCCATCCTTGTGCTGCCCGCTTGGCACTGGCTCCTGGCAGGCATTTGCCTGGGGTTGAGGGGCGGAAAAAAGGTTCTGGAGAGATTCAAGGCAGCTGGATTTGGGGAGGTGCAAGGGTTAGTGATGGTGTGGGTGAGCATGGGGATGGGGCAGTGCCAGGTAATCAGGGACAGTCAAATCCAGGCTGATCCTGTCTTGTTTCTTGCTGAGGCCACTGGAGACATGAGCAGGGGGAGTGGTGTGTGCCTGGCAGTCAGAGTTGCTCTTCCTGACCTCTTGTGCCTGAGTTTCTACTTGAGGCTCTTGCTGGGAGGTGGCTATGGTAAGGGTTGAACGCAGAGGCCTGTGGAGAGGAGCATCTCCCTGGGACACAACAGTTCCTGGTCCTGTTGCTCAGTGGTGGCCCAAGTTTCTGTCATGAGTCGTGGGCCTTTTTTCTTGCCCAGGATACAGCACTGGGAGCCCGGACTTCTGGGTTCCCTTCTCGGCATTTCTGCTGAGTCCCTGCATGGCTTTGACTGAGCAGTTTCCTTTTGGTCCTCTTCTGCTCAGTCTGTGGCCATGGGCTTCTGCCCTGTGGGGAAAAGGAAGGGCCACATCCACCCCCAATCCTGCTCCCACCAGTGCTTTGACGGGCACCTTTGCAAGGAGCAGTGGTGTGGGTTCTGGTGGTTGGGTGCTGGTGCCAATCCCTATGGGAACAAATTACTGTCCTATCCCCAACACCATTTCTTTCCAAAAGCAGCATTTGGAGAGACCCTGGGTCAGCTGGGGCTGAGTCTCCTCTTGGGCCCCACAGGGACCCCATGGGCTCAACTTTGCTAGCCCATGACACTAGGATGGTGTCAGCTCACTCAGGGTACAGGGTCCTGAGAGGCTGATTAGGAACCCTCCACATGGCACTGCTGCCCCACTTTATAGTTTCTTTTGGCCTGGGTCAGTGTGGGGTTGTCACAGGGCCCAGCACTGCATGGACCAGAACGCTGTGTGTGAAACTCAAGTACAGCTGCCCCTTCCCCATCTCCTCCCCAGGGTTGTAGGGGAATGTGGGGGCACCAGAGACTTCCCACACACAGTGCCTCCTGCCTCCCTATATCCCACCGGGGACCAGTCCCCCATGTGGTCAGCATCCCTTATATCCCAGCAGGAACCAGCTACCATAAGCTCAGCATCCCTGTGTGGGAAATGGTTCCCCATCAGTGTGACATTGAGTGAGAACCAGTTGGCCAAGCATACCACAGCCACCTGTGCCTCACTGACCCAGCATCCCCCTGCAGACCAGTCCCCCACTAACCCTGTATCCCAGTGGGGGCCAGTCCACCATGGGCTTAGCACCCCCAAGAGAGACCATTTCCCCACTGGCTGTTATCTGTCCTTGAGGAGCTCACCGATGTCTTTGCCACCCCACCTTTGCCACCGATGTGGTCACCCCACATGCCCAGCCTTGTCCTGCTCTCTCTGTGTCCCATCCCTGTAAAAAGAAATAGCTCCATAAAAATGGGTCAAGCAAACAATTTACGCTTTCCTACAATAACTGTATATTTTATATACACAATACATCCTTTCTTTGGTAACAACTTAATACAGTCTGTATTAGGCTGAAATATAATGGAGTGTGGAGAAAGTGAGAACACCAAACCCAAGTAACTAATAAACTAGAAAGAAAGATTTTCATGGGCAACTTACAGCATAAGAAACTCCTTAGGAGAGAAAAATGTAAGTTTTTTGAAGTTACTTTTTTTGTTCCTCCCAGAATATGCCCTTTGGTAATTTTAAGTATTTATCTCATAGCTCAAAACCATGTGCATGTTCATATTAATACTGTAAAATGCGACTTACAAAAATCCTATGTTCTTGCCCATTAACCACTGAATGTGATCCAAACACTATTTTGAGAAGAAACTGAGAGACTCTATTTGCACACAACGTAAGATGCTGATGTAATGAGAAATAAATCTTCTCCTCTTCCCACAGTTAGCTGAAAAGTGGAAAGACTGGTTATTCATTCCAGGTTCCTTGAATATCTGGACAAATAATATTTAAAGCACAAGCATGAAAGTGTTTTATTCCATTTCCTGGATATTAATTAGTAAACCTTGGGAAAAATCTTATCCTCCCTATTTTCCAAAGAAAACAGCTGCTAAAGTAAGACTATAAACTACTATCGGTGTTAAATCTATTTTTATGTGGACAATTGCTTTGTGCACAGGATAACTGCAGAATACATAGAGCCACGTGCTTCTTGAATCTGGTGTGCACAAAGCTACTACTGGAAATATCTCAACTGTGTATTTCACTATTAGAGCAACAGCAGCCCTTGTGCTCCTGAAGGTGTCTCCAGCTGTCAGTCAGACTGGCTTCTGGAGCAGAGAAGCAATGTACAGTTGCAGAAAGAGAAATTCTGGAGTAGGCCTAGCCTTGTGATGCTACAGAGATGCTGCAGGGACAGAGCTAGAGTGCCAGACACTCAGCCTCTCACCACAGCTCTTTTCTGAAGGCCACCAGGACACGCACACAACTCAGATCTGACAAGGTCACACTTTGTACCTGCCACAATAGCTGGAAACGATTATGATGCCCAGATGTAATTCCAGTGCTGTATTTTGGCCTTATGGTGCACAGTGCTATGAGAAACATGCTCTTTTGCCTTCTGGCAATCAGGAAAAATGTATAGCTGAAATGGTTGACTGAATTATTGTAAGAAAAAGCTGTAACTGCATCTGTCCATTCTGTTCAGAATGAAAAAGGAGGTGAAATGCTTTAGACAGTGATACCACAGCAACCTCAACACGTCCCAGGATAGGAAATACATCCAGCTATGCAAGAAAGCAAAGCAAACTGCTCTGATGCGAATGCTCCAACACTTCCTCAACCCTACCATGAAGATCTATGGCATGTGTTCAGTCAGGAGCTCTCTGGAAGGCCGCTTGACTTGTATCCTCATTGCAAAACTGAGACCAAGCTATAGAAATAAAATCACCTTAAACTACTACTAATTTTGACAATGATGACTTTTTAATGTTTACGCTGTGTTACGAGCATAGTATTGGCAAAGCTGGACTCTAGGCAGTTAAGCAGTTAAAGCTATAATGGAATTAAAGGCACTGAATTAAAAGAATAATGAGACCAAAGCAACTACCAGACTTATTGAAAGGTTTTATGCCTAAATATAGCTTGTCCTGAAGGTACTGCCAACCACTGCATCTGTCGAAGTGAACCTATAAAACTGGCTAGAACCAAAGCCAGGTGTTCTTGTCAGAACAGTTCCAGAAAAACATTTCAGAAGTGGTCATCCCTGTGAGCCTGACAGCTGTTTCACTCAGCCTTACTAGTGAGCAAGGCATTCAGCCAGCTTGTAAAGCTTTTATCTGAGCAACATTAAGGCATTCTTTTCTGTTTCTACAAATCTCCTGGGCTGGGCTGTTGCACACAAACCTGAACGGGCTGACGTTCCCATCAGAATAACCTAACGGTCACGGACAGCACGCAGGGCCAAACATGTTCGGTGGCCATGCAGGCTAATGCCATGCATTTGTTTCCTATGGGTGTTCTACAAGATGCCTTTCTACTTTAGTCACGCCAAATAAATATTGTTTAGGAATTCTGGTTACTTGGAAGGAGAGTTCTGAGAACTCATTTTGAAGTGTGGATGCAGAGAAATAATGCAGCACTACAATGGGAATTCACCAATGCAGAAGAATAAAAACCTTCAGGTGACAGATTCTGCATCAGCAGAGTCAACGAAGAGCTAAAATTATGCTACTGCTTCTTAAAAGAATTTATGCAGGCAGTGAATTCTGTAGACTGGGAAGTGTTTCATCTAAAAGTCATGCTTAAATAACAGGGCTAAGACTCTAAAATATGGCCATAAATTATATTTGTGGCTTGCAGTCACCTAATTAACAACTACACCCTTTCAATCTCATTCCCAACCATTGTAATAGCTTAATTATTGTATTTGGTGTAATCAAAAAATACACATTTTTAAAGGGCTGTTCAAAGGCAGCTTAGGTGCATCACCTGCATGGCATTTCTGTCCTAGAGCCCCATTGTAGCACAGCTTCATGCTTGTAGGAATAAAATAAATTTCACCGGTACAGAGCTGAATGTTCACATTGCATTACTTAAAAGCATCGAGACAGTGGGACTGTGGAATCAGTATGTTCAGCAGAGTAAAACATAACATAACCTCAGCCTTTACAGCTGCAAGCTCATGCTGAAATTGAAAGGAAACAAATCCTTTGCTGTAACCCTTTTTTCCCCAGTAGATGCAAAGGTCTCTATGAAAAACTGCTTCTTTTAAACCTTCCTCTGCTTCTCTGCACCTTGTTTGCAACATGCACATTCTATTTTCTGTTGAAACAGCCAAAATGGAAGAAAAACTTAGCTCTCACATTAGCCTTAATAGAAGGTCACAGATGAAAGCAGTGCTGCCACTAAGAGGAAGCAGACACAAATAAGGCTCTCTAAATTGGTTCTCAAAATCACATCTTTTTTTCAAGTCAATGTATACCCGGCAGCTGTGCTCACCAGAGAGTAACTGATGCTTTTTAACTTTCTGCATAATAGAAAAGCTTTTGAGGAGCATAATATTACAGCATTTAGTTTTCCTAAATCAAACCCCTACAATCACAAACAAGAGAGGGGAAAAACAGATACTAAAAGGTACAAGTGGAGATTGTCTGTAAAGCTTTACAGAAGATGGAGGGCAGCTGGTGAGGATTTGCAGTGACACAGCTGTTTTTAAAAATAAAGAGGTGGAAGAGGAGAGGCACGATTACAGCTACACACACATTCCTGAGCCTGCTCACACAAGGGTAAAAATTAAGCTAGCAGCAGGAAACTGAAGTTTGTGTATGTTATTTATCATCTGAACTGACATTTATAAACTTTAATAATCAGTGACACTTTCAAGTTTTTTCCAATATAAGTAACTATGAAGTAAAGGTGACAACAGAAATATTAACCTACTATCAGACATGAAAAAGGAAACGTCGAAATTACCTTCAGCGCCTCCAAATAGCACACATTTTTGCTGTATGCCTTACAATATAAAGAGGAAAATGCTATCAAGTAAACAACATAAATTGTTACCCATTTGAATTTCCTATGAAAGGCTTTAATTTTCCACTTTAGGGTTTGTGTTTTTTCTTTTCAGATGTTATTAATAGATTGTGGAAATAAGCAATGCAAGAAATAGTAAGGTGTATGGGGGTTATTGTTGATTCAACACCATGGGAGGTGAGGCAGGGAAATGGCCAAATTCAACAGGGTATCAAGCACTGCATATGAATATACTAAGAACATTATTTAACTAAGCAGTAATTTGTATTAAAATAATTTCATAGAGACCTTTCACTCATTTTTAATGTATATTTCCATATATGTCCCCTACAGCCACAGAGAAAGCATGTTAGGTAAACACTAAAAAGGCTGTTACTCTATAGCGTAAAAGCCTGTCTTCTCTAGAGAATCAAATATAGCTGTTTCTTGACAGCTTTGTTTGCAAAATGAACTCTCTTCCTATTGATTCCTAGATCCAAGAAATTTTAGATTAAGAGGAGAGGTATCACTGATAGTAAGAGGATTACCTTTTGGTCATTCTTCATGGAGTCACCATTTTCACACTACATCAGCTCATTTCTTCCCGAGTATTAAAAATGACTCGTCAGTGTAAATATTATTTTTTGCTACCTTTAAAAAAAAAAACCCAACCCATCCCATTTTGTCAGCATATGAGCTAGGACCCAACACAAGGTTATCCGGCACCAACCCACTAAAAACTTCTTCATACCCACCTCCATAGCCATCAGTGCTGGCTTTTTGTACAGCTGGGTATTGAACTGAACAGGCTGTAGGTGAAACCCATTACAAAAGCTCACCTATTCCACCCATTTACTCCACGATCTCTCCTTTCAGTTTCTGGGCTGCTCCCAATCCGAAGAGAACAGCAGGGTGAACGGTGTAGGTGCTGCCTAGCACACAAACACACTCAACAGCTGAGGACATTTAAATTAATTTTATTTATACCAGGTTTTCAAAATCAGAAATACTTCAAAGAAATTCAATACTTATAGACAGGTGCTACATTGATGATCTTTGATCCACCATTAGTGCCATGTTCTCACTCTACAACCATTAAGTCACCACCACAAACTAAGGGGAACTTAAAGAAGTTTATAAAAAATAGGCAGATATGAAAATTTGGTTTATACTGGAATTGGCATAAGAGTAAAGCTTATTGTCGAACTGTGGCAACTGCTGTACTCCACCACTCGTTCTGAGGGAATGGTACAACAGAAAAAGACTCTCCCACTTAGAGAAACACTTTGGGTTTTAACTGAACACACTCAAAATCCACTTAATGATCTGACTAGGAGTGATTCTTACACTCGAGTCCATATTAATTTGAAGGTTTGCATTTCTAAAATCGCCACAAGCATAAACCTCACCTACTCATCCGGTCTTGGACCGATTTCCCTTTTTGGAGAAATCAAACCCGTATGTCTATACCTCTTCCAGGATTTACCAAATCAAACAAACAGCTGCTGGTTTTAAAGTACATTGTAAGAAGAAAAATGCCATTTCTGCACAAGCTACCTTCATGAAAGTTTCATCTAACATTTCTTTATCAATAAAATAACTGCAGCCAAGATACCCAAAAGTCACGTCTACATGGAGATACACAGAAGATACTCGAAAAGACTTTCCTCCACTTCTCTATCACAATGAGGCCCTCACCATTTTGCATAATGACAGAAAACAACAGCTGACAAACCATTCTGGAACAGATGCCAGCTGTCTCTCATTTGTTTTACAATTCAAACATAACAGTTCTGTAGCACTTTATTGGTTTGGTTTTTGTTGGTTTGTTGGTTTTGTTTTTTTTAAAGCAAGCCATCTGAATTGGACCTCGCATCAGTCAGTCAGTCATTTCAAGAACAAACTGAAGGCAGGCTGATCCGCTTGGATCCGCAACTTGTTTTGGTAGGAATCTTACATAAATACAATTTGTGCTTCAATTTTTTATCTACTTGGACTGAGTGAATATACACCTAAGCTAGTTTAAAAAAAATAAACTTGAATATTCAACTCGGAAGCCACAGACATCTTTCCAGACTGTTTGCAGCAGAGACAAACAATAAATTTAAACACAGTACTGCTTAAAAAAGTTTACTGTCTAAAATGAAATTCAAATGGTTTATTAAAAATCAACATTTTCCGTTTTGGCTTTTTTTAAAGAAAGCATACCTTGTGAAAAAATCAGTTAAAAGATCATTTCATGATACTGAACTCAAGTCAAACATAAAGCACAAAGTAGGTCTTTACATTAAACTGGGCTTTGCACACAACGTGAATAATCAGAAATAGACTATTTCGAGGAATAAAAACTTGATTTTTTTTTTTCTAGACAACATGCATACCATCGGTTACTTATCCACCTTAAAAGGTACCTGAAAGGAGAGTTCTGTAGAAAACCAAGACTCATTAACACACTCAGTAAGTCAGTGGTCATCATGCCTTTTTAGTTAAATTCTAGTAAATTTTAGTCTACATAGAACAGCTAACACAATGAGGTGTGCAAGTCATACGGACAGCCAGAAGCCTGAAGCGAAGTCTTAAAGTTCTACAGGATGAGAGAGACTAAACACAGTACCACCATGTTATCTGAACTATTACAAAAAAGGGTATTTATTATTATCTGCTTCCTTGCTGAAAAAGGGGCAATGGACTGAATGCAAACGGCCCGCATTCAAAAGCTCCACAGTTCTACTCTACCAACTTTTTAAAATAAGGTAATGATAAAGAGCATTCCTTCCAGCAGCCTGTACAGTTCAGCTGCCAGTGGCTGCCTAACAGCGCTCCTTCATGCATACCAGGAGAATCATGTCCAGTTTTGCCATTTGTGGATAACGATGACAAGATACAAAAGCATGTGTTTGCCATAAATAGCTCTGGCTAACGGAGGATTGTTCACACAGAGCAGATCAAATTCTCTATAAGGAGAGCATTATTTGGCTCCCAGCCAAATCATGTCCCCAGTGCAAGCCTCGGTAGTGGCAAACACTTTCCAGTTCTATTTACATAGAAGCTAACAAGTAGAACAGTTCATTTAGGCTGTTTCTTGTACCAAGTCCATCTTGAATGCAACACTCAAAAAACCCCAAAGATTATTTACTGGCTTCATATTCTGTGTACAACTCAACACTACAAATCATCTTACCCAAAAAAAGACGGCGAGCCGCAAGATTTCATGCAAGGTTTTACTCTGACATGTAGAACTTTAAGAACGCTCAGGTATGGAACACACTGCATGGTTAATTACTTCGTATGTGCCTGACACAAGTGTTTCATGGAACAAATGGTCTCTAGTAGTGGTAGCTTCTTTAACGGTAAACTAGGAGCAAGTCCTTTATCAAATGATTGGAACAGAGCCACAAAGTATTGTAAAGCAGTACCTAAATCACGATTAGGAATGAAAAATTTGCATTATTCAAGAAGAGATTAATGACTGTTTACCTTTACAATACTTTTCACAGAAGTTATTTGAAATATGCTTAAATTAAACATACTTAAAAACTATATTTTCCAATGAAAACAAGGCAACATTCTGTAATAAGCCACAAGTTTTATTGCAACGTGGCCAGTTTTTGATCTCAAAAAACAACGTTCCATTTAAGGCTCTTTTTAATACAGAAATTGCCACCATGACTGATGTTTTACAAAACTTTAGTGTTTCAAGACTCACATGGTAAACAGATAACTTCTACTCCTGTTCAGTAGTGTACATTCAGTGGAAAACAAAAAGGCATCATAACAGCTACTTCATTTGTAAAGATATGCATGTAACAGGAATGAAACTGAGGTACTACAATAATTTGATGACACAGTTACAGCAACTTAATTGGCATTCCTTTGGGGGGGCAGGTCAAACATATTACAAAAAAGTGCTTTAAATGCATAGTGTTGTGTGCTGCCATGTCACAAAAATAGGCTTGTCAAGGCAGGTGAGGTGTATGAATGCACAAGAGCCTCATGGAACTGCAATCAAGTGCAACTGTAAGTAATACTGTATAGAGTCTACCATCCGACCAGTGGACAATACTTTGAAGGCATTCCATTAGCTTACCTTTTGCTGTCTGCTAGACTATTTACATTAACTATCACATTCATTGTACATGTTGCAAGGAATGCCTGCGACGTCAGTTTTGGCTAGGAGTATGACGTGAAAGCATTCCTTGGATCCTACATAAAACTACCAGGATTAAACAGTCTAATGGCAATCACTGGTAGACTGCTTAACAATGACATCTCCTTCAGGGGCATTAGGGAAGGGCCTTATTTTTTGAGGAGGGAAGGGGATGGGGAGACTAATACTATTCCAATTGAACGAGCTGCAGAAATGGAAGCTCCTTAGATCCAGATGGCACTTGTTTGTCTTTTTATAAGGGTTTTCCTTCAAGTGAAACTACCACGTTGCCTCCCAATTTCTCTCCAAGTGTTGAACGGTCCTTAATATCATCCAAACCATTTACTTGCCACTCGTGTTTAATACCTGGAAGACAGACAGACAACAATGTACTTGTGAGAACCTCAACATCTAACCAGCATTATAATCAATGCACAAAACACTTTTAGATCCATACCTGTAAATTTCTTTTTAATGGCATCTTTAGAGCTTGCATAGATCATCTTGCTTTTTAAAGGCGCGCTTTCAGGAGCCCTTTAAAGGAAAGAAGACCACAACAAAGCAGTTATTTAGTCATTCAGCATTAACTCCAGAATATTCCATTTTAACAGCAAGCTTTGCTTTTACACACCAGAATATAAATACCAGATCTTCTTTCTTAGATTCCTTTGTCTCATATGTGGCATCATACAAAGCGTATCGGCAATCATTTAAAGGTAGTAACTTCACAAAGGCTGTATAGGGGTCCTCCACCGTATCTCCAATGTCACCAACCAGTATCTGCTTTGCCTCCTCTACAATTATTTGTTTTTTGTCATCACTTAAGCAGAAGAGAACGGCTTTCTTTCTTTTTTTAATCTCTTCTGGGGTTGAAGATTTCCTTACTTTCATGTCATTAAAAACCTTTATGACTTCATCATTCACTGTTACTCCAGAAGCCTGTAAAATGAGATCAAAGAAATACCGTAAACAGCAAAAATTAACACTCACTAGAGAAGATGATAGCCCATAGTGCTAGATAAACAAGTCTGCCTGCCCTCATAAGAATAAAAATACTATACCCAACCTGAACACATTATGAACTTAGCAATCTTTGCAGGACTGGAGCAGAAGAGATAAAGGAGGTATAAATTACGTACTCTCTTGTTGCAGATCTCAGCATCTTCAGCTGTGATTCTGGATAGCAGTTTTATAGAGCTAGGCACACAACTGTACTACTCAAGCAGTTTTTCCATTACCTTATCATGCATTTAGCTTATTTTGGGGAGGGGGAGAGTGAGCCGAGGGGAGTGGAAACTGAACACAGGAGAGGAAGGAGTGTGTAGTTTTGGGTTGGGATGGGGGCTGGCTTTTTGTTCGGTTGGTTTTGTTGGGTTTTCTTTTAGCGAACAAACGCCACAGCAGCAGCTCACATCCAGCACTGTCATTTTGCTGGGTGAGGTAAGGCTCCACAAGCAGCAAAAATGTTTTCTGCATTGTGTCAGCTTCAACACCGCGCGTTAAAAACTCCTGAATTTTACTTCGCACTACTGCACGAGCATTATTTAACTGCTCTTCTTTCACACAAAAACACCAGTTACAATGCGCTCAGTTCCCCGTAAGGCTGGCAAGCCGTTCAGAACCCGAGCCTAAAGCAGAAAGGAAACAAAACACTGACACGGCAAGCGGGGAGATCACGGCAGAAAGCAAGCAGTTTAGCAAGCCTTACTGCGAGCGAGCCGAGCCCATCCGCAGCGCGCTTGCTCTCGGTCCAACAATTACATCCGAAGAGGCGGGTGCTGCCCGGGCAGGCTGCTCGGGAGGCAGGTGCACGGCTCGTTGGGAGCCGCGGCTTTGTGCCCGGGGAAGCCCGCTGCCCCCTTTCCCGGCTTTGTTCGCGGGGAACGGGCGTCCCACCGCCTGCCAGTCCTGGTCCCGGCCGCCCTCGCTCCTCCCGCAGGGCTCCCACACGTTCGCTCCCGGCCTCCCCGCTCTCCCACCGGTCGGGGCACCAACCCCTCGGGCCCGAGCCGCAGTAGCGGCTGCCGGAAGCCCCTCTCCCCGCGCCCGCGCCTCACACCGCCGCCAGGGTACTCGCACGACTGAGCCATGCCGCAGGGAGCGGTGCGCTGCCTGCCCGGCCCCAATGCCAACCCCAACAGCCGGGCCCGAACCCGGGCCCCAG
>JAVHNF010072951.1:0-14795 GCA_034783455.1 Micropsitta finschii
GTCTTTTAGATATTCCTTACGCCCTGAGTGGGACAGATTTATCACCATTTTCAGATGTCAGTCCACTTCTGCTCTTACGTTAGCTTGTGCTCAGCCAGAGGCGAGGTCTATTTCGTCGGCTATAACTTATACGAAACGCATCCGCCAGCAGCACCCAGGCTCCGAGACACGAGTACTCGGCATAAGCTCTGCCAACGGGCCGGACGCGGCGTCTTGCCCTCCCCGCTGCCGCGCCGGGCCCGGCCCCGCCTCCACCTCGTACTGAATAAGAGGCGCGGAGCTGTTGGTCTCTGGTTTCGGAGTTCATGGCGCCACTGAGGGACTGCAAGGTGAGGGCAGGTCTGAGGAGAGCCGGACGGGAGCAGACCGCCCGGCAGGGCCCTGCCGCAGAGGTCGATCTGCCCGTGGCCCCTTGCGCCTGCGGGACTGCGCCTTTGTGCCGGGCGGTGTACTGCCGTGTGCGCCTTGGAGCCGGGAGGGGGAGGGGAGGAAAGGGGAGGGCGGGAGGGCCGCTGAGTCTGTGACGGGAGAGCTTCGAAGTCGGCCTGGGCTGGCGGGAGGACGCGGAGAGCCAGCCCTGGGGTGGAGAGGGCTCTGCTGGAGGGAGCCCGTCTTCCTCAACCCGCGGAGTGTGGCATGCGGGGTGGATTCAGGTGGGGTGAGGCTGCTGTTGGGATCTGAAAACGAGAACGAGTCACTGCAGCCTTGCCTGCCACCGGGGAAGCAAACCGGTGTCTGAACATCTCTGGGTCTTGTCCATAGTGCACACCAGTCTCACCTGCCCTTTCTGTGTGCCTCAAAAGTGCATCAGGCCACTCTAAATCGTCTTTGAGTCCAAGGGTTCAAAGTCTGTCTGCAGGGCCTAGTTACTGATTAGTCATTTGAGTGCTTTCTTCCCTATGAAGTTCATGCTGTCACTCTTTGGGGTTTTTTGTTATTTTTTGTTTAATTAGGCAAGAGGAAGTAAACAATTCTTGAAGATCTTCTGACAGAGTCATAGGTTCATGAGCAGCAGAGCCCAGAACTGCTACTCTAGTAATAGAGGATGTACTAACAGCAGTATGCAGAGAGCATATTTCTCAGATGCAGCTGGGATTCTAGCAGGGAAAAAAATAGACAGCAGATCTCATGACTAAACTCTTATACTAAAGCAGGAGAAAGGGCAGGGCTTTGGTCTTGCCAAGAAGCAGTAAGGAGAGCCAAGGCCATGGCACTCTCCTGCAACAGGCATCACAGAATCTTTTCTGGAATTAGAAAGGTTGTAGGAAATCTGTGTACTACAACTTAAAGGTAGTTTCTGTGGGAAGGGGAGCTGATAATTGTTTTACAATGTCTTCTGGCTGAGTTTTACCTACTTTTCTCTTGTGGATTTCTTCAGTCACAGTCCTGATACATGAGTACAGGCAAGTCCCAAGGCATGAGTGTCCCAGGAAGTCTGGGCAGGACCACTTGTGTATGATGCAGAGGACGAGGTTGCCAGCTCTTCTGTGCTCTTTGGTTCTTGGTGACAACAACTGATTAGGTTTGGAGGAGATCTTTTCTTTTTCTGAGGAGTCAGCAGCTGTTACAGGGTGGTTCTTCCCTGCAGCTAATTGTCCTGGTGTGCCAACAGCAAAAGCCTTGCTGCCATCCTCCTGTTGCCAGAGAGTGAGTCTTCCAGTCAGGAATGAGTTGCTGTGGGCTGGAGGCTTGGCAGAGCAGAGGCTTGCTAGAGTGGGTAGAAATAGTGTGTGAGAGAACAGTGTTGTTTTCACATGCTGGGGATGGGGCTTTGCAATATTAAGGCTTTGAAATACTGTGGCTGTGGTAAAGTTACTAAGGGAACGAAGCAAAAGGTTTGAAATACTATGACTTAAACCAGACACACTGTAGTTAAAGACAGTGTCATCTTTGGGCAACAGACACACTGGTTAAAAAGAATGCTATCTTTGTACAACCTGTGAAACTTAAGTTGGTGTAAACTGGTTCTATAGTTAAACAGTAAGTTGCAGTACGACATGTAAGCCAGAGAGTTATGAAATTGAACCATGAAAGGAGATAAATAAGAGGAAGGGGTGTACGAAATTGAGTAAGGGCAGATGTAAACAGAGGTGGGACAGTTAGCATGTAAATTACACGCTTTGGATAACCTGTAAACCTTGGAGTACCCAAGTAATGGGGAAACGAGGGAACTTGAGGATAGGATAGGAAATATAAAAGTTCTGCCTTGCTGTGTGTGCCTACTTGTGTCTTCCCTGAGCTTTTACAAGAAAAGTTTTTATCTAGAGACCATTTCTCACAGCATGTACCTCAGCTAGATCAGCAGTGTCCTTAATCATGGGTGCAGGCCTTTTTTTACAAACCCTTTTTCTGATGTTTTTTTTTTCTGATGATACAGAGACATTTTCATTCCTAAAAATTGTAGCATTAACAAATCTCAAAATCAGATGACATTTTCTACTTGGCAAGTACCTTAAGCTGTTGTGCAAAATGGGCAGTGGCAAAGAGCTGCTTCAAATGGAGCATGATTGGTGATGAAAGTGGTTCCTGGTCTGTTCTTCAGGGCACTGTGAAAGATAGCCTGTAAGTAGCAGGCCTAACCTTGCTGGCCTCTTGACTTTTCTCTCTACACTGTTTCTGGATATAGTATGAATTGTAAAAAAAATCTGTAATTTTATATTCAGGTCTAGTCTTTCAGGCTTGTAATTTGAACACTCAAGTCCTTGAGCTGCTGGAATGTGAGCCTTTAATCCAGTCACAGTGGGAAAGCTTTAGAATATATTAACAAAGATGTCATTGCCTAGGTACTTAAAATTTGTGAAAGTTGGGTCATTAGAGCCAGGAATTACATTAAAGTGTAAAATGAGATGAGCTGAATTTTTGCAGCATCTGCAAGGACTAATCTGTTAGGAGAACTCTAAATTGGTTTGCCCCAGGTCTTTCTTTTTTTTAATGTCTATCCTATATGTTCTCTGTTCTGGAATAAAAGTGATGCTGAAGTGATTGGGGTAGCTTCTCAAATGTGTGTATGCTTAGACAGGAATGTATATGGTGTGCTGAATAGAAACTTGTGCTTGAGAAACAGTTGTAGAGGTAATGATGGTTGCAGCGTCAGAATGCTGAATGATGAGTGATTACCTGAAATAAACCCAAACATATTAAAAATATCTGAATAATAGATTGCTGAGGGAAGCACCTCAGCTCATGAGATGACAGACTTTGTGGCTGTGTGGCTGTCCTGTGTCGGGGAAAAGGCCTGCAAACAGCTGGAGTTTACATGCCTGTTTGCCTGAGTTACTTAATAGAGCAGTTATGGATACAGTCATGAAACAGAGTGCTGCCAGCTCAGTTCCACCATTCTAGCTAATGAGCTGTTTTCGTTTTTCAGCAGCTAACCAGGAGATGTAGCACCTCAGTCAGTGTTGCATAGCTTCTGAAGGAACTTTGTCTGCCTGATTTCTGTGGTTGGTGAAGCACTGGCACAGGTTCCACTGAGAAGCTGTGGCTGCCCAGTCCCTGGCAATGTTCAAGTCCAGGTTGGACAGGGCTTGGAGCAGCCTGCTGTAGTGGAAGGTGTCCCCACCCATGGCGGGGCGTTGGAACTGGATGAATTTTAAGGTCCCTTCCAACCCAAACCATTCTGTATGACCCCTTTTTGTAAAGCTTCTGTGCAAATCTGTGGCCCAAATTCTTTGTTCTTTAACTCCAGTGACTTGACGGATTTGCTCTGCCAAGCTGTTCAGCCTGCAAGATACCTGAAGTATTGATTTCAGTTGTAAAAGAACAAGGTTTTATTTTACCATGTCTTTACTTTGTATTAGGTGTGTCTGCAGCAGGGGGACTAGCCAAAACTTGAGTTGTAATGAATTAAGAATGACTCTCTCATAATGAGATGCATAACCCATCAAGATCTATGACATGTTATAACTTTTTGTTGCGTTATTTCCACTGCTAGCCCCAACTAATTGAATCCTTATATGTAACTACAATAAAATAAAGGTTTGTGTGTCTGCCCACACTGTCCTTCCAGCTTTTATTTATTGTTCTTCTAAAAAAGCATAGTTGACAAAAATATAGGTACATGATCAATTTGAAAATCTGTGGGAGTAGTTTGGAAAATAAGTATGCAAAATGAGTGTGTTTGTATCTGTTTGTTCTGCAGGCCTGGCAAGATGCTGGACTTGTCCTGTCCACAACTAGCAATGAAGCCTGTAAGCTATTTGATGCTGTGTTGGCACAGGTATGACCAAAAAGTTTAAGAAAATGTGTTTTGAAGGAATTTGTGCACGAAATAGTCTTCGCTGTAGTTCACCTTCAAATTTCTTATCAACTGTGAGAGCCTCAAAATCAGGCTGCCAGAGGATTTCATCCATTAGCAGGCAGCAGAAAACCCTCCTGGCACAGGGTTGTGCCAGATGCTGCAGCTGTGGGGAAGGTCACAGCCAGCACGCTTGTGCTGCTTGATACTGGAAAATCAACCCATTAACATAAACAACATAGAAATCCAGGGTATTAGTTATGCTGGTGGCTAAACTGTCTTAAAGAAAACTGTTTTTCTGGTTTGCTACTATGCTAACCCTACCAGAATGCAATGTTTGTCTTTTAGTCATTTGCCTTGCTTGCTTTTGCATTTTAAGTGCCCAGGAGAACGAAATGAAGAGCAATATCATGGGGCATTCCCTGACTGCCTCTCTCTCTCTGTGTTTCTTCCAGTATGCAACCTGGACCAATAATGAGAGCCTTGGAGGTATTGAGGGATGTCTCTCCAAGTTAAAAGCAGCAGATCCAAATTTTAGTGAGTGTAACCTTTAATTCATAGCATGGAAAGTGTTGGATAATACCTGGTGTCTTGGTGTGATGGCATACATGATGGCTTAGAGAATTCTGTAAAGTGTCTTCAGAATCTAGAGCAGGCTGGAATGGTTTTGTGTGTTTGGGCTTGGTTTCTTTTGCTTTTAATTTCAAGTCCTTTAAGTGGCTTTCATGAAAAGCCTCTAAGAACTTTAGGCTTAAAAGACTTTCTGGACCCCTGTGAGTACAAGTCAGTCTTGTTCAAAATAAACAACTTCTGTGTTTATGTAGGGATGAATATAGTGCTGTACAGTTCAACTTGTAGTGTGTTGTTTTCCGTAGCAATGGGACATGTGATTGCTAATGGTTTGGAGCTGATTGGTACTGGAAGTTCAGTGCGGCTCAACAAAGAGCTGGACAGTGCAATGAGAACGATGATGATGCTTTCAAAATCACAGCCACTGACTGAGCGAGAGAAGCTTCATGTGTCAGCGTTGGACATGTTCGCAAGTGGGTAAGTCCACTGTCTTCCCATTTAAAGGACTCTGAAGAGTTTTAGCTACCACATGTGGAAGTGATAGTTGGTAGTAGTGTTGCCTCACATGTGCTGACATCTAGCAATGGGTGAGATGTCAGTGGTTGTCCTTCAATTTATCTCTCCATACTGGAGGATGAGGTACCCTTTCTGGACACCTGATATTCCACTAAGTAGGTGGGTCATGCTTCATTTTGAAAACTGCTCTTTATCTGGTGTGCACATACTTTGTGCTTTCTAAGTTCAGACACATCTAAATAACAGGATCCGTTGGCAAACACGCATGTAAACAAAATCAAGGCCTTATACGTGAATTAGACCTGACCACAGCTGGAACATCTTTCCTGTATCCCTGTTGGCACTGTTTTTTTCTTAAGTGTCCTGAAGCTCAATTAGTAAATTTTGCTGTCAAATACTGCATGACATGTACCCCACAGGATAAAAATCACGTCCTCACTGAGGGCAGTGGCAGAACTCTTTTGAGCTTTTATGGGTCCAATTTTTCACTTGGGACTCGCATTGTGAGTGATAGAGCCACAACAGTGGAAGGAAGAAAGGAACTGTAAGTTGGAATACCCAAGTGTAATTCTGAAATAAAATTTTTGGATATACTTTTTAACAGCTGGTGCAGCAAAGACTGACAGGAAGGCAGAACTTTTTAAAATGTCTTTAGTTCAGACCTGAACTTTTCAGTTTCCCAGAGTTAGTTCAGGATAATCTGAATCTATCAACAAGTGAATCATTAATAAAAACTCATTTGGGATGATTTTTTAAGATTATTTTTAAGACCTGTTAAATTATTTGAAAGCTGTTACCTTTATGTAAAAGTTAACATTACATTATCAGTCAAGGCATGTATTTAACATTCTGAGATAGATGAATAGACAATCCACAGGCAACCATAACTTTTTGAATATGTATTTGAATATGTAATGAATGTTGCTGTACAGATGCACACCAATGCACTGTACATCTACATCAAACGCAACCTTGTCTCTTTTTTTTTTCTTCCACAAACTGTAGAGAATACAGACTGAATGCTAACATAATAGTGAAGCTCCCTGAGGTACCCCACAGTCTTTATGGTGCAGAGGGTAGTATCAGGAGTTTCATTTTTCCAGCTGCATTACCTCAGCTCTGAAAAATTTAAGCCCCTTAGTTCTTTTTAACTACAATAGGGGGTTTCATTTGCTTGGGAATACAGACAACTTAGAATTTTTGACTGCATTTTGTAAACTTTTCTAGACACTATGCTACAAAAGTACAGGCTGTTGTCCACTTAGTGGGCACAGTTGTGAAGCAACAGGAAACACTCATATGCTAAGCTTTTCTTAAGGTATAAACCCCTGGCAAGTACCCCTTATGCTCAAGCTACAGGTATGTAGAGTTAACACATTAATTGATATGCGGGCAAACAATAATTCATTTTGATCCATGGAATAAATCTTTTGCAACATACCCCACATGTTTTAGTAGTTCCTGTGCCTTAGGAGTTTGACACCAAAACTCCAACAGATATTTCGAGAAGCACAAACATATCCTGTGGTATTTTTCAAGCTGGGAATCTGCCAAAAAAGCATTTCAGTATTTCTTAAAATGACTGCATCAAGTATGTGTGTTAACAGCCTTTGAGATGCTCAGATAGCTCTGGTGACAGCACTGTCTCATTTCCAACCTCCTAATTGTGCATCTTGCAACTGTTACGGAGATCAGCAAATTGTTCTGTGTGACTCTTAATTCCAGTGTATCCAAAGGTTTAAATGTCAGCTGTCAGAACACTGGTGACGTGCATCTTGTTACTGTTTACTGGTGTCTCTGGGCCTTTCATTTCCCCTGAAAACTGGCTAGTTGTTCTGTATTCTGCAAACTTGAACCCTTGCATTGAAATGTTTTGAGTTAAATGCTATTTGAATATGGTTTTCAATCCTAGATGAAATCTCATTCTAAATGGATGATGTGCTGTTTTCCCCCTTTTTGCTTAGCTATGTGAAGGGCTTCTACTCTTTTGGACTCATGGAAACAAACTTCTTTGATCGTGCTGAGGAGCTTGCCCATGAGGTATGCTGCCTGCTAATGGTGCTAAAAGGTTTCAGAATTCTTAAACATGGTCCCTGTCTCTAGGTGGTGGTTGCACAAATGCCATGACCTGACTCTCTCTGTCATCCCAGTTGTTAGTAGAAGTTGCAAAGAGATAAAGCTTAACATGGAAATGTTTACAGTTTCATGAGAGACTATTAATATCTATTCCTTTGAAAGATTCACACACCTTTGCCATACCATGGCAGTTTCATCTTGACTGTATTTCCTTCATTTGCTTATGAGCATACCTTGTCAGATGGTGTCAGAACACCACTTTAAAATCCATATATTATCCCATCTGCTGTTTCTCCCCAGTGTAATTGGCTGTATACTCCCACTAAAGAATGTTGGATTTTGGTTTGATGTAATCTACTTTTGACAGTCCATCCTGTTTGGGTTCCCTCTCCTTTATTCCCAGATAGTTGTTTCTGGATTATAGCACAGTTAACTTTACAGTGTTCCTGGGGATCAATATTGGCTGGTCTGTTTCATTTTTATGAAGATAGTAATTATGCTTGACTTTCTCCAGTCCTCAGGGTTATCCCTGTCCTCCAGAAATCTCAGATATAATTAATCTCTCATGGGTGTTTTTGCAAAACTTCTGTTACATCAGATTGCTGAAAGTGACAACAAAGACTAAATATTAACATTTACCAAGTTAATGGTTAACCTTGCAAGATGCCTAAAACCTAGTGGGAGTTGTTGGAGCCAGAAAGAGGAATATTCTGAATGTTCAGACCTGGCTGTGTTCTTGAAGAAGACACGGTTACCTCAAGGCACTATGTCATGGAATATATTGTGCCTGTGTGTGCAGTTCTTTCGCAGCTGATACTGATGCATATCTGTGAAATATCATTTGATAGTCTTAGTCAAAGCCTGCATTTTAAAGTGTTCTGCAGGTGTTAATCTCTGTGCAGTAGAAGCTGGGAAGTGAAGTCAGCCAATAAACATTGTCTTCTGTTCAAACTAAACTTCGTGGCTGTGGTTAATTGGAATGGTACCTGCAACAAGTAAAAAGTAGTCTCTTGTTTCTTTATCAGCAGTGTTAAATACTGTTAAATAAAGTTCATAAGCTTTCCCTTTTTTCACTTGCAGGCTTTGGCTATAAATAAGACGGATGCATGGTCTGTTCATACTATAGCTCATGTAAATGAGATGAAAGCAGAGGTGAGGAAAGGGTTAGAATTCATGAAGGAAACAGAAACCAACTGGAAGGTAAATATTCTTGTAGCATCTCTGAAAAACCTCCTTTTAGATCTCCTTTATCTCCTCCATCCAAGTTCTCGATTCCTCTGCATACAGTTCCTTCCTATCTGCAGACATGTTACAAGCAATGCAAAGTTTCCGTATTAGAAGAAACCATCACTTGAGGAGCTGTTATTTATCTGTGCTACTTTTGAAGCAAAAGGCAGGAAAAAATGGCATACTATGAGGGACACATAGCTTGAACCACTTTTAAGCCATCATTCCTACAACTACCAAGATTAGAAAAATGGTTTATATTGCTTGCTCCTCCCCCCTCTCTCCTCCCCCCCTGAAAATTGGGTACTGTTTAGTTTAATGTATATTTCAACCAAAAATCAAAAAAAATCTTACCAGAGAGGACTTCTCTGCCAGTGAGGTTTACTATCAGATGGCAGTGGGTCTTCTCCTGAGCTGTTGTGGTGAGTTCTCATAGCCTGTTTTTATTTCTTTATTTTAGTTATTTAGAAACCTATTCTTCTTTAGCAGTTTAATCTCATTCAGAACTCAGAATCAGCAGCAGTAAAAAGGTTTTGTTGTGTTCATGGAGATAATCACACATTCGTATATCATTTGGAATGATAGTATGATATTAATCTTGATATTTTCAGGTTTCTGCCAAACACTTCACTACTTGAGTTGCTCAGGTTTGGTTTGTGATTTAATATTAAACAAGTAAAGATTACCAGAATGTTTATCTTAGCCCCATAAAGCTCTGACATGTGCTGGGAATATTACAGATGTTACCATGAAAATGATGCTTTTTCCACTTGTAAGAACGTTAAGTTTAACTACAGCATTGGGAGAGAGAATGAGAGGAGGGGGATGAACATTTCTGGCACTTTAATTTTCACCAAAGGATTGTGAAATTATATGCCTGTTTGTCTATTCTCAACTCACAAAAATGAACCACAATGACATTGTCTTGAAGTGCAGGCTAGGGAAGAGTATTTGAAGTTTTGGTGCCAGCTGAAAAGGACAGTGAAGGGCTGGTACAGTCCAGCAAATGTTCATCTCATCTGATGAGTTTTATCTAGTGTTTGTTATCTAGTGCAGCTTCTGTATTCTCTAGTAGAACATGGTTACAAAGTGATTCTGTATGTCTGACATAGGTGTCTAGATGGGTGGAATGAATGGCCCTCTTAAGGTGGGTTTCTCTTTCCACTATCTAGGTTACTTTACACAAGCCACCTAAGTTTTAGATGGGCTTTTTTTTTTTTTTTTTTTTTTTCAACAGAAACGTTGCAAAAGAGTGAATTCTGAGGCATCCAAGGTAAATTGTTCTCTGGAAAATGCTGTGGAGGAAACCTTGCTTTTGAGGTGTCTGGATAGCTGCAAGAGCAAACATACCAAATGAGACAGTGTCTTGGCCAGCTGATTTAAAGTTCTTGTCTCTTCTGTCGTTTCCATCTCGTGAAATACTCATTTTTATTGAAGAAGGAAACAGAAATCTGGCTAGATATGTTTAAATGGAAAGTTACTTTGTAAATAATGTTTTCTTTCTTTCCTTCTTTTTCCCCAGAACAGTGATATGCTTGCTTGCCATAATTACTGGCACTGGGCTTTATACTTCATTGAAAAGGTATGAGATATTTTCATATAGGTGTTTCATGGTTCAAATAGGTCATTCACCTAATGCTTCCTTTTAAAAAGAAGACCTGACATTTATAGGTTTCTTTTCAGCTATTTAAAGAGGTGTTTTTATAAAGTAGCACAATGCCATGTTTACAAGCCAGTCATTATTACAGTTATTTTGAGAACTTTTAATTACATTGGTCAGAGTTCCAGGATCTTTGTTAGAATGTTAAAAAATTGCTGTGAGATTATTGCATGTTTGAAGGTGAAATAGTCTCATTAATTACACTTGGCATAGTTATTTGATGGAAGGATTAACTTGAATCTCTGATTTTAAGCAAAAATCTCTTAAAATTCAGTATAAATTTGTTGGCTCCAAAATCTGACTAAAAGAAAGAGGCGGTAACTCTAAATTTGGTCACGAATGTCATTATTTTTTAATGTTAGTAATTCTTATTATTGAAACCCTTTAAAAATGGTTGCAGTTTTACCCAATCTGTCAGGTTGCAATACGGAATTCCCTTGGATTTAATAATACTTAGCACTTGTGGGGTTCAGTTCGTTAGGGAGACAAATGTGTCGTTGAGAAGGCAATGTACTTTGGGTCAGAAAACAGTAACTTCCTTGTGGTCACTATTATTAACATAGAAGGAGCATTATTCTTGATAGTAATCTAGTAGCCTGTTTGTATTGCCACCTTCTATGTGGAGATTAATGTCAATGCCAGTCCTTTCAGGGGTGACTTGGGTGGATGTTTTGAGACATGTCCTGATCAAACCAGTGCCATGTCTGACACTAAAGCAGCTGCCAGATGAGGAAGACCACATCTTGCTCTAAACCTGAATGTTTAGAACCAGTTGCGTGAACTGAAACTGGAAAAGGTCATGTGGGCACAGGGCCTGGGAAGTGTAAAGCTAATGAGATGTCTTGGGGGTGGCTGTCACAAGGGAGGTAGAAACAAGAAGGGTTGTTATTGCTGGTCATTCTGATGCAACATTAAGAACATGGTGCTACCATGCAGTGCCCTGTAATTTTCAAAGCAAACACAGCTTTCCCAGGCTCTGTGCTGCCTTTCTCTTTAGTGGTGCAAAATCTGTTGGGCCTGGAAGAAATGCCATCCCTTCTTTTTGGAAGTGCTTATCCCAAGCTGTGCTTTCCAACCTCCTTGTTCTGACTGGAAATCTGTTTAAAGGCATTCCATGCTATCCCTGGAATGAATTGTCATAGCTGAGATGAGCACCAGAGGCTGAGCCACAACCAACTGCCTTTGTAAAGCCCTTTCTCAGCACTGTCTGGGGTTCAGGGGATGAGTGGCACAACTGCAAGGCCATGAAGATCAAGCCAGTAGATTTGCAGTAAACATTTTGAACAGTAAACAAGAGAGTAGAAGAGATCTGAATTCGTCCTGCAAAGTAGCTGTATGCTGTGAAGGAGATGATGTCTGCAACTACAGGGAAAACTGTGGGAGAGGAAAAAGTCAGGAAGCAATAACAGAACTTGTTTTAAAGGCTATTTTGCAGTGGCATGAAGTTTTTGCAGTTTGCAATGTGTGATTCAAGGACAGTGATTCTTCCAAGACTACTTCTCCATTTCCCACAAGAAATGTAAAAGCATTTGAATTAATTCTTGAAGCAAGAAGTTTCAGTAGAGGCTGCAGGCCTTGGCACAGGTATCCGAATTTCCAAACAACGCTAACCAAATCACCAGAAGATGTTATTGATGTTAAGCAGTCTTGTAATTCTCCCAGCGAAGGAATATAAAGGCAAGAGATGGAAGATTTATTCAAGAGGGCATTTTGGTTTGGTTTTTAAAAACTTCTAGACATCAGCCTACCAGATTTGCAGGGCAGAGACACCCTGTAATTTTTTCCACTCGCTAACTATCAAGCCGTCATAAAAGCAGAAACATATCCTTTTCTTCAAATTATAGAGAATGTTTCTGTTTCCACTATAAACTTTGTCTTTGCAATTGTTTTTCCTGCAATGAATTAGGAGGGCAATGGGTGGCAGCAACCCACTTTAGCCAAGGAAGATTACATTGAGACTTCACACAATATCCTATTTTCATTAACAGCACATAGAAAACCAAACTAGGTGAATCCTGTTTCTGTTTTAAATTACAGTGGGAAAATGAATACATGGAGTTGGCAGCATCTTTGGGACAGAACACTGTGTTTGGAATATTGCTACAGAGAGCCTGCCAGTGCAGCAGAAAGTCTATTGTTGGAGGGATTTGAATTGCTATTTATTAAATTTTATTATAAAGCTTTGCACAGAAGCTCCAGGCTAGCAGGGATTATTTGTTTATTCTGAATGTCCAAATGGAGACTATTTGAGGGCTATGCTTTCTAAGTTGGCTATGCTATCCAGTTATGTTTTTAACTCAGACTTTAGATTGGCTGGGTAGGAAAGTTGGCACGTATTTTGTTGACTTTAAAAGAAGTAAAACTACCAGGTGTTTGTTTGCTTTTTTTCTGGTTGAATACCATGTTTTGAAAACCACATGCTGTGACCATAATTAACCATGTTTCATAACTGTGGTGTTGGACATGTTGGAAATGAGTGAAGATAAGTACCTTAAACTATTTTTGATGAGATGTGGCTTTAATGGTGTTCAGCATAAACAACATGAAGTTGATTTCTACTTTTTGACGTGGAAAGTGCTTGGATTTTTTCCTTAATTTATTCTTTTTCCCCCAGTTACATATTGGTTAGGAGACACCTACTATTACTAAAGGGAAAAAACCCCCAAAACCTTAACTGAAGAAGATGAGTGATTTGTGCCAATAAGTAGCAGGATCTCTAATGATTTTTTTGTGTGTGCAGTGAATGTTGGACCTAAGTGCAAAATACTGTGTCTTAAAAATAGCATGTTTAAGTCCGAATTCTTCCCTGAAATCTTTGCTGTACATATATCTCGATAGAGTTATCTATGATAAAGTGAATTCATTTTTACGTTAGTCCCCAGCAATCGCGTGAATGTTTTCATACCTAGAAGTGATTTTCTTGCTTTTTTTTGTCACCTGAAATTCCTTTTGCTCTTATTGTAGGAATACGTCAGAACCAGGTCTGAGGGAATTAAATAATATTTAGCATTTTGGGTGGGAGGGATCTTTTCTATTTTTCATTCTGCATCCTGAATTGTCACAACGGAGCCCAAGCCTTTTCCTGTTTCGTGCTTAGGTCAAATGTCTCTCTACATGTCATATCAAATAGCAAAAATGGGATACTGCATGCGATCACCATGCCCTACTTTCAATCTCTGAAAAAGTGGGCCAATGAACTGTATTATTTTCAGTTATGATCTGTAAGTGGTCATTGATGCTCAGTTCTTGCACATGGACTTGCTACAAACAAGACAGTGTAAAATTACCTCTTGTTTTTTACAGACCCAGACATGCCTTTTGTCCTTTCTATACCAGAAGACCAGTTCATCCTAGTAGAAGAAGGTGATCCCACCGTTATCCCTTGTCGGACAAGTGCCCCAAATGCTGAAGTGACTTTAATTAACAGTTTAGACAAGGCTGTCTATGCTTTCTATGACAGCAAACAAGGCTTCATAGGGAATTTCCCTGCAGGCTCGTATACATGCAAAACAACAGTTAAAGGTGTGGAGTTCAAGTCTGATGAGTTCCTCATCTATATTTTAAGAGGTATTTATTTTTGTTCTTTAATAAAAGAAAAGAAGTAATAATGCTCAGCTGAGTTCTTTCCTCACACTGTAAGAGCCATATTAACATCAGCATCACAGGGTTATATCGCATATTTCCCCAGTGATGAGCTCCTTGCTCCACCAGCAGCATTCCCAGTTACTTGGCTGCTGATTTGCTTAGTGGTTATGTACAATTTTGATGAGAATAAAGTGTCCTTAACTTTATCTCCTCTCCTAAATGGTTATAAGAAAAGTCTTCTGTAATGCATGTATTTTCATCTTGTTTGCTGAAATGTAATTTAAAAGATTGGTGTTTCCCAGGGTTTCAAATCATAGGACTTTGGGTAGTCTGAAAACCAGTGTGATTCGAGTATTTTGAAAACAAGGTTCTTATTGGCCATCAGGGCAGTCACTGATTTGCAAAATGGGAAATTGTTTTTATACTGAATGCCTTTTCACAGGGGAATTTGAGTTAAGAAATTTTAATCTAATTGAAATTTTATGCATGGATCCTTTCTTTGTGGGATTGAACTCAATGCCTGTATATTTCATGCTTTAAGCACAAATTGTTTAAATGAGTATAAATAAGCAACACTTTCACTGAATTTTCCAGGTAATTCCTCCGTAGGGAAGTGAAATGGAACTCTTACCCCTGAAATTGCACCATGTGAAAACCACATACTTTATAAAACTAAATCTGCGCTCTCTTCTCTTCTAGCTACTTCACAGCTGCCTGTTGAAATTGAAGCCCTTAAAACTGTCTACAAAACAGGCGAGACCATCGTGGTAACTTGTGTGGTCTTTGACAATGAGGTGGTTAATTTACAGTGGAATTATCCTGGAAAAGTGGTAAATATCTCTCTTTTTATCTATCTATCTATCTATCTATCTATCTATCTATCTATCTATCTATCTATCATCTATCTATCTATCTATCTATCTA
>JAVHNF010072951.1:20070-34129 GCA_034783455.1 Micropsitta finschii
GAACAATGTTCTCCAGCTTACAAAGAAGCACAGCAGAGATCACATTCTTCTGTTCAACGATTTACATTTCTTGATGTCCTCACTTGGAGCCAAAGACCACAGAACTACTGATGAGCTTTTAACAACTCTTCAGGAACTTGCCAAGTAAGCAAGTTAATGGAAGTATTGTATTTAATTATTTTATCCTCTATTGAACTATTTTATCCTCTGATAGTGGACTTTGCTTTGTAAAACAAAGCACTACAGCATGCTCTTTGCTCTAGCATGTCACTGGAACATGTCTGGTTCAAGTAGGTCAGTCTCCAGTTAGGAGATCCCTATAATTCATTTTTTGAGTTAACGTCTAGAGGGGTTTCTTACCTTGCTAAGCAGAGATCTCTTATATTTGAAGTCATGGACACTAACTGAACAGTTGCTGTCTATTTCCTTTCAGTGGGTTCACATTAAGCTATGTTATGTACAATGAACGAAGTATTTCACCTCTGTATTAGTAAGGGCATTCAGCAATGTTCATCAGCTGTGTATGGTGGTTCTTTTTTATGACTCTGGTTTGAAAGGTTCTTTTATAATAGAACATTGGTAGCGATATTCTGTTAGCTAGTGTTTGATGTGTGAGAAGTACCTCTGCAGGAAACTGAATTTCAAGTACTGCTAAGATAAAAATAGAGAATATTTTGCTCGCAAATTGAATTATTTGAAAAATTTTAATATTTAAGTATTTCATCTAAACAATGTTTTTTTTGTGTTCCCTTATGTATTAAATAACTGTAAATTGCCTCAAGTTTTTGAAGGGGTTGATATATATAGATGCTTTATTCCCTCTCCCCCATTTTACCTCTCTTTCATCATCTATTGCTTCCCTTCCCTTCAAAAAGGAGGACGAACCTGAAATTGTCACTAATCGTTCCTGTAATACCTGTCAATCAAAAGTAATAAAAAATAAACATAATTTTAAAGAATAGTTACAAAATAAAGTAACTGTCAAATCAATCTTAAGCATGTCTGACTAAAGTAGAAAATGGTAAATATCTTTTATACAAGTATATAAATAGATTTAAGTATATATAAAGTATTAAAACTGCACATGCACACTACTTCAGAGAAGCTTTAATGAACTTATCCTTTCACCCAGTGCTTCCTTTTGCTTGTGTGTTGAGCCTTTTGTAGTAATTCAGCTGTACAGTTTTAGCTGTAGGTGGAAGTATTACGAAGTTTAGTTTAATTATTTGGGGAAACAGACTGTGAGATGAAGGGATCATAGTAAAATGGGATTAACGGATTAATTTATGTGTATCACAAGAATGTAATAACTAAGTTATGCCTAAAATGGGTTTTGTATGTGTTTCAAACAGCAGTCATGAAACTTTGGCACAAACAACAGTCATCCTTGGCTTTTCATTAACATTTTTCCCCAGCCTTTGTAGTTTGAAGTTGACAAGAATGTTTTTTTGTAAGGTATTCCTTGGCGCTCCCTGGTGGTTGCTATCACATGCTTACTTTTGGGGATAGAAATGTTGCAGTTGATGGCAGGGGGTACGTGGTTCTTCATGAATCAACACGTCAGATCAGTTGAAAGAGAAAAGAAAAAGTCTTCCATCTCTATGCATTTTATCAGAGAGCTGGAGCCAACGTTTAAGTGAAGAATTGTGTCATCATTTTCTTCATTAGCTATCTCAAACTACTTACTTAAAAGGCACATCTCTTGTGCACTTCTAACTTTTCAGAATGTCATGTTTTGCTGAAGAATTGATAAACACATAGAGCAACACTGCATACTGAAAAGTCAACACTGACCTAGTGGAAGAAATGGACTCAAAAAGGAGAATACAGATCATCTCTGTGTTTGGTGAATTTAAGGTACTAGCATGGGAGTGTGACTCTTAGTTGTCATTGCAAGCACCCAAAACAGATGCCAGTGACTAAGGCTCCTCAATGTTAAAGACTTAATTGGAAATTTTCAGTACAGAAAAATCTGCATTAGACAACAGTTGTAATTTAAAGCATTTGAACTGTGCACTCTATTCCCAGGAATCACTTGTACTGCTTAGGATAGAAAGCCTTCCTGTCCTTGTATTGCCAGCCAACCTTTTGGCACTGAAATAGCACTACCTCTAAGGCCTGATCACTGTCAGCTGCTGCTGTAGCAGTGGAAAACCACAGTTCCACATTGTCCCAAACCCAGCTCTTTAGCTATAGTTTGGTTACTTGATTTTTTACTTTTTTTTTTTTTTTTTAATATTGGCAGAGATGCCCACTAGAATGTCTGTGTGACTCTGCAGGCGTATTGTCGTGCTCCCTGCCTCTTCCACTCTTAGGTGGTTTAGCATATACACACTAAAACAGGAAAGAAAAACCAGTATCTTCAGAGCTAGCTAAAATCTATTGCTGTTCATGGGTGTAGAAGCAGTCTGTCATGGTTAGAATGAAAGAGCAGACTTTGAGAGCTGTCATGGGGAATACAGTTCATATTAGAAAGATGGGGAGACATGCACCGTGCTGTGTGGTGAGCTCTTTGCAAGGACTGATGGCCACTTTTGGCAGAGGTGAGGACAAAGAACTAGCAGCAGAATGTTCAGATCAGATCATTAGAAGAGAAACTGTGCAGTTTTCTCACTTTTCTGACCAAAGCTGTTCATTGCAAAGACAGGAGGGGGTTGGGCTTGGGCCTTTTGCAGCTCTGTTCAGTAGAATAAAAACTGATTTACTGATGACTAACAAAAGGATGAAAGTAACATAGCCACACCGAAAGACACAAAATCATAGACTGGTTTGGGTTAGAAGGGACCTGAAAGATCATCTAGTTCCAACCCGCCTGCCATGGGCAGGGACACCCTTCCCTCTAGTGCAGGTTGTCTAAATGAAGTATCTGAAACATCAGGTGTTGTACAGTAAAATAAATTGTGTTTGTGATGGAGTGACACTGAAATACACATATTCATAATGTGACTTACAGGAGTTAACCACTTTCCCATTCTACAGAGCACCTTGTGAAGACCATGAGCTTTCCCTGGCTCCTAGTTTGGGGTTGCCACTGTGCCAGGCATTCGTAGAGTTTGAAAATGGAAATTGTGACAAAGCTGTAGACTTGCTGTACCCAATCCGTTATCAGCTGATCGAAGTAGGAGGCAGTAATGCACAGGTAAAGAAGATCAGTAAGACTTTCTGTTGCGACTTAATCCTCTTTCAGTAGCCTCCATTAGGCACTTGCATTATTAACAACCCTTCATTCTTAGAAAGTGAAAAGCTAAACTGTGCTTGTGACTAAATCCTGTTTGCAAACACTATCAGCAGTGTTGGCTGTTTATATTTTCTTGTCAATACCTTTCCTTCCTCAGTGGTTTTAATAATTTGGAAAACAAGACACTGTAACCAGCAGTACTTCGAAAGTTACTTACTGCTCTGTATTTCTGCCTTTTTCAGAGAGATGTTTTCAGCCAGTTACTGATTCATGCAGCTCTAAATTCTAAATCACAAGCGAAACAAAACCTTGCAAGGTGAGTATTTTTCCTGCTAAATATTTGGGGAAGTAGTAGTATTACTAAAAGTATGAAGCAGCAAGTATTCTCAAGCCAATAAATTAAGGCTAAAATTGTGTCATGTAATGGTTTGGGTTGGAGGACCCTAAGATTATCTAGTTCCAACCTCCTGCCATGACAGGGACACCTCCCACTAGACCAGGTTGTTCAAAGCCCTGTCCAGCCTCGCCTTGAATACTGCCAGGCTTGAGACAGCCACAGCTTCCCTGGGCACAGGAGCATTTATGTTAACTGTAGCAACATTTAACTAGGATAGCCAGTAACACAGCTTCCAATTCCAAAAGTACAGTTTTGCAGTCTGGAGGAATGGTCTGTATTTATTCAAGGGCAGTTGATTTTCAAATGATTCTGTCTTAAAACGTGGCTTCCTGCCTGTTTGTCAGTGTACCTAATAGACTGCTAAACTTCTCTGTGAAGTGTTGAAAATCAGATCTGTCCTAATGATGACAGCTGCTGTACTGGGAAATAAGATTTGCAGAGTGATGTGTGAGCTTGCCTTAGTATAAATCACAAAGACTCTCATTTGGTAGAAATCATAGGTGTTGCTGCTTCATCCACATGGAGTTCTGTTGTGTTGTATTGATTGGGTCTGCCTGTGCACTTAGAAGAATGGATCCTTGGGACAATGTGAAGCCTTCCCTGTTCTCCTCCTGAGGTCTCTTTGAAACTTAAAATTAGATACAATAACAAAGTGATTCCTCTGTGCACTCTGATCTTTGGGTGTTCATTTTCAATCTCTCCCAGTGCTGAAAACAGTGCTGAGAATTCTGCCTAAACTTACTGCCAAGGCCAACTAATTCCAGGAGGGGAAACCTGCACTTCAAGAGCAGGTCTTTACGTACTGTTTTCCTCATCTTACAAGGATACTGATGATGGTCTCCCTGTTTCTCTCCTAACTCTTCTTTCTCAGGTGCCTCCTGAGAGAACGTGATGTGATGAGACCAAATTCACCGATGACAGAGCGACTTATTAGGAAGGCAGCAGCTGTTCACTCAATGGCATAAGTCTTTCCTGTGTGCTGCAGCTAAATTGCAATACGCTTACCAATCAAAGTGTGGGTGCAGGGAGTGGAGGAGTGCTCTGCTGTAAACCATGGTAGACATTGACAGTAGGTAAGAGTACCCGAGGAGTCAGAGATCTGATGATGATTTCCTTCCAAAAAATACAGAGAGCTGTTTCAGGAGGTTGTATCTTACCTGATCCTATAAGGAAAGAAAAAGCTAACCTGCTAATGCATAGCTTTTGGGAGCATCCTAGGACACTGCTTTTCTGGTATATTTTCCTGAAAGTTCCCTCTGACTCTTGATTACATACACTGCAGTAACAGGGCCTGGACTTCAGTCCTTCATTTGCCCAATTTGTTACGTCTTTTAAACATAGATAATAGAAAAGTGTGGGGTCAGGGCCAATACAGGGATAAACCGAGTTCTGTGTTAGGCCTCCTATCCATTCAGGCGCAAGTTGCAGACTCTGTCTTAAAGATCTGTCTCCATTCAGGCTCTTTCCAGGTGTGTTTTGTTGAACTCCCTCTCATAAAATGTTTAACTTTCTCCTTTCAATGTAACACCTCAGAGCTTTCTGATATTACTGAGTGAAACCAGCCAAGAGAGGTAGTAGCTGCATGCAGCTGTTCTAACACAGGTACTCTCTTGGCACTTCTAAATCTTTCAGGGAAAAAAGAAAAAATCTCGGATTTTAGCTAACCCACCATCATCTCTGGATGGCAAGTTGGACTTTTCAGAAGTCAGGCTTTACTACCCTCTCAAAAGCACAAGTTAGCAAAGCATGTTAGCAAAGCAGAGTTTAAAAACAATGTTTATAGAGGTGTATCAGAGCAGGTGAAGACTGGAAGGGAGCTTCTGCCATAGAAAGAGAGCTAATGGGAACTAACACAAAGCTTTGTCTGGCACAAGCAATGTGTTAAGCGTTGGTGCTGCGAATGAGGCATGATGGGACCCATGTACCTCTATGATGTTCTTGAGCCTCTGGATTCCTGCAGCATAGCAGAGCTAAGAGATTGTCTTGCAACAGTAACTCAGTAGTCCATCATGAAGGGAAAGATGATGTTTCAGTTTGGTTTCAAACCAAAACTGAGCCTAATGCCTCTTCTTCCTGAATAGAAATGCCTCTTCACTCTTCAACTGCTCCAGCCCTGGCTTTGATATCACATCTACAAGCATGTTCACACAAACATGCTTGTCCAGCTCAGGCTCTTCCCCATGTCCCACATACAGTTCCCTTTTGACCTAAAAAAGCACTTCCATAGTTGGCCCTGCACAGCCTCTGGAAGTCCTGCATAGAGAAATAAGATATTGATAGACAGGTAACTTTTCCCTAGGGAATATAAAGTCATTTTAGGGAAAAAAAGTCCGAGAACTCTGCTGGCTCTTTGTGAAGTGTGTAATTAATGTGATGATCCATTGCTACACAAATTGAAGAATGACATTTGTAGTACTTTTGATATGTGATTGAGAATTTTGCTTGCTTTACATCAATAAATTCAAAGATGTGCTCAGCTGAGCAGCAAGTATATGACTTCTTTGCATGTATGGATGAAGCTTTAAATGGGTTATTCAGGTCCATTTCATAAACCTGTAACAGTCTGCCCCTCCAGCAGCCCCAACTTCTCTGGGCAACCTGTTCCAGTGTTTCATTGCCCTCACAGTAAAGAACTTTTTCCTAATGTCTAATCTAAATCTGTCAGTTTAAAGCCATTCCCTCTTGTCCTGTCACTACAGGCCCTTGTAAAAAGCCCCTCTCCCAATTTCTTAGAGCAGCTTCAAGTGCCTAAAAGAGCTACAAGGTCTCCACGGAACCTTCTCTGTGCTTAAGGAGCTCAGCGATCTCAGCCTGTCTTCATAGCTGAGGTGCTCCAGCTCTCAGATAATCTCTGTGGCCTCCTCTTGATCTGGCTCCTACAGTTTCACATCCCTCTTGTGTTAGGGGCCCCAGAGCTGGATGCAGAATTATAGGAATATAGATACATTTATTTACAAGGAATACAACTAAACTATCACAGCATTTAGAATTTATTAAAAATATCTTATGGAGTTCCTTTGCAGAAAGATTTTTTCCATGAATCAGACCATACTCTATCGTTCCTGCTTTGCTAGGTATCTACACTAAAATGCTAACCTGCATCCTTGCAGTTCCCTGGTTTAGAAACACAGGGAAGATATAAGTTTACATATGGAGAGAAACTGCGCACAAATAAGCAAAAAGTGAGTGAAAACACATTTTATTTGCAAAGAAGGCAAAACTCAATGATTCAGGAGCTCTACATAAAAACAAATGGGAAAGAGTTCTTCAAAAGTGGTAAAATCTTCTTAATGCTTTCCTGATGCATGTTTTCATTTAGTTCCAAGACAGCAGTCTTAGTTAAATTTCCTAGTTTTATATCCTGTCCTCTGGGTAATTTGCAAACTTTGAGTAGTACATGCAGTTGACAGATTAGTATTGAAGACATAAGTAATTGTGAGGCTATTTGTGTTACTGTAAAGCTTACCTAAAAGCGAAAATTACTACTCCTCTATCTTCGGCAATGGTTTCCTTCTTAACAGCTAGACTGCCTGAAGCAGACATCTTTGTACAGAAGGTCTTCAGTTCTGTTAACTTATAGACTCCTTAGTAAGATTCACTAGAGAGTCCACAAGTTTATGTATTTTCTTTTGGGGACAATACAACGCATGTAACTTTGTAAGAAAAGGCATAACCACCGTTGGTAGGGTTGTACATCACTGACGGAGGTGAGGCACATTTATCACATCAGACCCAGGGAAGCAGTATCCAGGAACACAACATCTACAAAGAGGAGCTACGCTCATCAGCAATTTGCCCCACGCAATGTGGGTAACGAAACACGTATCTTAGAACAGCAGCTCTACCACTGGCCTCCAGAGGACATAACCGGGTTTTTCCAGTCAGGTTGTATTTCTGAAAAAATGAAAATTAATGTCTACAAGTAGGGCAGGAAATATCTCTGCTTCTTGAGATGTTTCCCCTGTTCTGTAGCATTTGCTAAGCAAATGTTCACACTGAGAAAATAGGTGGCCATGTTGACTTGAGAGCCTGGCTCATTGAGACACAGCCTTTATGTACTTAAGGCCATTAGTTACAGCCAAACTATCACATTTTAGTACCTACTTATTCATAGACTGGGATTTTCAGAGTTTCACTTGAGCTCTATTTTTTATACAGGTCACACAGCAAGTTACTGCAGATCTGCAGAGAATCTGTGCCAACCATTTTCTGATCCAAACAGTAGCTGCCATTGTACAGACAAAACTTTAGAACTTCTGATACAGATTTAGAATAAGCTTTAGATTTTTTTGTCTTGCCATTTTAAACTTGAAACTTGTATCAGCATTAACAAGTAGTGCTTTGAAAACTAAATCAAGTCATTCTAAGGTAGACTGACTTGTTTAGAATTGCAATAGATGAGAGGACCAAGAACAACTGTATTCTGCAAGGGAAAGAAGCTTTAGAGTACTAGAAACCTAACATCTTGCTTACAAACTGCTGTACCGTTAATTCTTAACTGAATTGTTGGCACAGAGAAATACTCTCTATTTCTAAGAAAATGCATTTACAATTATTTGCCCACAGAAGTGAAAACACTCAATTCCCATCCCACAATTCTGATTCTTCTGCTACAGTTACCGAAATGTCTACACTTGAGAAGACAAGGCAATGTCTCAGCTGTAACATCTGCTTTGCCAGCCCTCCTCAATACAGAAATTCCTTGGATTAACATTCCAAAGGATTCTAGTAAAAAGAAGTTGCCAAGTGTGAGAACACCTGCAATACAGAAAATAAGACAAGGGATACAGATAGCTCTGATCCCTTTAAGATACAATACATTTTTTTTCTTCCTCTGTGTACTCTATTGTAAACTCTGGGTAAATCTGGTATTTTTCAAAGACAACAAAAATGGAGGGATTTATCTCATTGTCCACACAACTGTCATAAAACCGGAGCCCATCAACAGACTTTGTCGGGGGGCGCACATAGGCCACGTTGCCATTAACGTAGTCTCCAACCAGCACACGAGCCACGAACATGATTTTTTTTTTCACCGTGAGCTCACAGTATGAGTGGGAATAGGAAGCATCTCTAGCAAAGTAACTCCCTAGAAAATAATACGACAATGTGGTTATAAGAAATATGTATAAAGAGACAATGAAAACTGAGCATCCCCTTGGTTTTCAGGAGGTATTCAACCCAACCTTCAGGTCTCTTCTTACTCAGTTTACATAATCCCATAGAAATTTCTACAAGAGAAGGGATTTCCACACATGATTTTCACCTGGAGTTTGCTGTTACAGGAGTTAGTATTTTAAAAACAAAACCACTACAGGTGTGTGTGTTTTGATGAGGAACAGACAAGAAAACATGGTGACCTTCCACAATCCTACTGAGACAATGCATGCCCCTCTTGCTCTCTGCTATGAAGACCAGCAGCCTTCATGGCACTTCATGTGCTCAAAAGCACAAAGCATCCACAAATTCCTGTCTGCATTAATAGGAACTACTTAATGCTCTGTTGGAAGTGGGCATGCTGAGGCACACACATGATAGGCACACCACCCAAAGCTGCATAGCAAGTTAACTGGAGACCTTATGGCTATTCATTTCTTGTAACCCCACAGATCTTCCTTTACTTGTGTCACAAGTAAAACAAAAGTCACAAAGTGACACAAGTGTCATGGCACTTCATGGCACTTGTGTCACTTTGAACTCTTGTAAGTTCAAATTATGAACTTGAGCCTTCAGAAGATCCCACCTAAAGCAACAGAGGCTTTTCCAAATCACTAGACTCATTCTCTTAACACCTTATGAAAAGCCTTGACCCTGCTCAAAGAAAATCCTTGTCCTCCCCCAGAGGGAAGGAAGATCATAATTATCACCTACCCATTTTTTTCCGCCCTCTATAGTTCAAAACTTTGATTGCTGTAGTATCAGGGGAGTCTAAGTAGACATCTAACACACAGAGTCATTTCCTACATACCCTTCCCGTAGACAGTTCCATTGCTTCCACAAATTCTCCAGTCAAAATTGTGAATACAGATGGATTCCACAAAGGAAGTCTTGGTTCCATGGAAAAGGAGCTTTTCATTTACTTCCTTCCCTCCATTTTCCCTTTTCATCTGTTCCTTTTGCCTAACAGAAAAATGCAGAGGAGAGTGAGTGAGCCGTAGAATAAAAGGGAGAAAGTAATTTTTAAATACAAGTGTATAATGTACATGTAGGTATCAGCTAAAAGAGATATACTGGGCTGAATCAAAAGTGTGACCAGCAGGTTGAAGGAGGTGATCCTGCTCCTCTATCTTGCTCTTGTGAGACCTCACTTGGAGTACTGTGTGCAGTTCTGGTGTCCTCAACATAACTGTTGGAACTGTTGGAACAAGGCCAGAGGAAGGCCACGAGGATGATCAGGGGACTTGAGCACCTCCCATATGAAGATGGGCTGAGAAAGTTGGAGCTGGTCAGCCTGGAGAAGAGAAGGCTGCGTGGAGACCTCATAGCAGCCTTCCAGTATCTGAAGGGGGCCTTTCAAGGATGCTGGGGATGGACTCTTCATCAGAGACTGGAGCAATAAGACAAGGGGTAATGGGTTTAAACATAAACAGGGGATATATCAGGTTAGATAAAGGGAAGAAGTTCTTTACTGTGAGGATGCTGAGGCACTGGAGCAGGATGCCCATGGAAGTGGTAAATGCTCTATCCTTGGCAGTGTTCAAGACCAGGATGGACAAAGCCTTGAACAACATGGTCTAGTGTAAGGTGTCCCTGCCCATGGCAAGGGGGTTGGAATTAGATAATCTTAAGGTCCTTTCCAACCCAAACCATTCTATGATTCCCAGTCTGTTTTCTCCTCTCTCAGTTTGGAAGATGGGACAGACTAGCAGTATGATGAACAAATACAAGATAAGCAATATACTGATACCACTGCCCAGCAGTTCTAGAGAATCCTGCCTTTCTTTAGTGAATTTAAGAAAGTACTGATGCTACTACAGTCTCCTGCACCACTGTACCAACCTTTTGCTCCTCTGTAAAGTCCTACTAATTCTGCTTTATTGTCTCATCCCATCCCACCCAGAACACTCTGCAGAGTGGCGTTGGAACCCACAGACCCTCCATGCCCCAGCAGCAATGAGGAGTTAGAGGCAGCTTATTCTTCATGCCATACACCCTGAGCTCTTGCCTCTCTGAAATCAGTGTGGCCGAGGAGACAAAGCCAGAAGGAGAGAAACTGAGCCTCCTTCCACCCCTTGAGATTTTACTCATTTAGGCCAGAGTCAGACTGAGCTATGACACATATTAAAAGAGTAATCACAATACAAGGCAAAAATATTTCACAGCACCCAGACATCCTACAGGTCTTCTGAAGCTGTTGAAGGACAAGACAACAGTAATCTTCAGGAAGTGATCAGCTACACAATAAACAGAGCCAGGGAGAGGGGAGAATCCTTCCAACTGATAAACTGCATAAATGAAAAGTTAAAAGCAATGGACTGGAATTTGTTCATTGAGAACTTGTTCAACTCTGGTTAGCTTAAATATCTCATTAGAGGAGGATAAACAGTATGTGCTACTACATGTTTTGAAGTGTCTTAAGTTTCACTACATGAAAAGGTTTTATGAAATTATTAGCTGTTGACTTCCTGGGTTCAGCCATTTGCAGGTGAAAGTACTTATCTGAGCAGTATTTTCCTTCTCCATTACCATTCTGTACAGTCCTTGAATACTTGTAGTAAGTATCTGTGCGTTTGTTTTAAACTAGACATCATTTCTATGCAGCAGTTTAATCTGCCACCAAATTAACCTGAACATGGTTATGTATTGTCACCAGCATCAGCTGAAATCTGTTATCATCTAGCTTGGCATTCAGTAGTACTGATGCAAATGCTGCAAAGCAGAAAGGAGCTCTGATCTCAGGGATCATTAAGTTAAAGCACAAGGGTTTTTTCTCAGCAAATACTGACTTCATTCAGCAAAGGTACTCTTGAGAAGGCCTTCACTGCATCTGACTGGAAAAAAAGCCCCAAGCACCTTGTAGCCTTGCCCACTTTCTCTAATGCATGAACATTTGTGACAGAACATGTGTGTGGCAGGCAGTCACTGTTCAATCCCTGAGACAATGCACAATGCTGCATTACTGTGGGCATCCTCATCCCAAGTTCTGCATCATTCATGACTTTGTGTCTGTATCTGTCCCCCACCTTCCAAAGAGACATGCAAAGGGAAACTTCTCCCAGAATCATGGCATTCTCTGGAAGTCCATTGACACAAAATTTCACTCCTGAACTGCTCCAAAGATGGAAATATCAGTCACGTTAAAGCACAGGTGGTAACGTCTTTTCTTTCCTAGGAAGCAGATACAGGACATCAGGACACCCCCCCCCAGCCCTCATCATAAAGATGAGGAAACAAATACTCACCACTGAAACACTTTCCAGAGGGATGGATTCTGAATCCTGTTTATTTTAAGGATGCTGTATTTCTTCATAGTCTGATGAAACAGCTGCTTTATTTGGTTGTATTCGGCAGTTGTATCACTGATCTCCACTGCCTATAAAATGTAAACCAAAGCAAAAGAAGACATGAGGCTTCAGTTAGCTCATAACATGCAGAAGCCTAATTACAGAAGGTACACTTTCAGAAGAGGGTCCCCAACTATACTTATGAAGGTTAACTTAATGCTTTAGATCGTGACTTTGTGCTAATTAGGACAGATACTTAATGTGTAAATCAGCATGTCACTCCTGTGTTGCAAGGACACCTCACCTGTCTTCAAGAAGGATGCTGAAAGGGTCAGTTAAATGTTCATAACCTCCAAGTGAGGGTTGACACAACTTCAGATCTCAGTGAAACAGAAATTTCAGAAAGGAAACTTGACTGATTGTTGCAATAATCTTAGTTTTATATACAAGGCTGTTTAAGAATAGAAGGTGTTAGATAACATTTATAACCAGACATTTAATGAAGCTTCAGCTATTAAAGGTGAAATATATACATACAACCTCCCAGGATCACAGCTCCTTAACTTGTTGAAGTTAAAACTTGGAAAGTTGCACTTAAATACAGACTTAAGAAAAAAAGCTCCATTTCTAAACATAAGAGAAAAATTAGGATTCTAATAAGAAGGTTACACTAAACACCTGTTGAAGCAAATAGATCTCTTTTCCTAAAGGAGGCAAAGTCTATTTATCTGTACTTCTTGTGTTTAAAAATCCACCAGGAAATGCACATTTTTTCCCAAAGAAGAGCTAATGCGAAACATAATTAAAACATGATTGGATCTCTTCTGCTTGCTTGTGTTACGCATAAAATGTCCATTTTTTCTAGGAAGTAATCTATATCTTTAATCTTGTAGAATAAACACTTCTCTTCCATAAGCTTGACTGAAAATGCATAATGCTGGTAGACTGATGTCACTTGGCAGTACTTTCCACTTCACTGCTGCCTAAGCAAGCGGGGACTCAAGGTGACATCCCATATATCAAGGTTGTGTTTAAAGCACAAAAACTGCTTTAATGGAACTAACATCTTAACCAACATCAGGCAAAACCTCCATGTTTTACAAGGCTGAGTTTAAACAAGAGATAAAAATCAGACATATTTCACAGCTGCATATAAATAAAGAGGTGTTTTTCTGGACACCATGTACAGATCGTGCACTAAGGACTTACTGATGAAAAGGACTTATAGAAAAGTCTTCTAAGGATTAAAAATAAAGTCAACTACACAAGGAAGAATAATTTCTTTGCATTTATTACAAGGTTTTTACAATGCTGAATGGAATTTCTCATATCTTAATACAAGAGTATTTTCCAAAGCTTTTTTAAAACATAATACAACACATAAAACAATTTGGATGGACACGTATTTATTATCTGCAAGCTCTGTTACACCACAGCTCAAGTTGCTCACCATCACCTACAAAGATGAAAATTATTGCACTATACTTCAGTACTAAATCTTTCAATCCTACATAAACAACTCTTTAAACTACAATTACACTTTTGTTATGCTGCATCTTTTACTGAGGAACTATAACCTTTCTGGATAAAACAGAGTCAGCCACGTGATACAAAGCCTAATCCTGTAAGAAAAGTACTTAAATTATTTTATCATATGATGGCCTTCAAGCAACTAAACCAGTTATCTTTTGCATGAAAACTCTGGGATTGTCCATATTTCCCCAAGGATGCTTCTCCTGCTAACAAAGGGTAACAGCACATTACTCTTGCAGGTTAATACCTATCATAGAATCACAGAATGGTTTGGGTTGGAAAGGACCATAAGATCATCTAGCTTCAATCCCCCTTCCATGGGCATGGACACCTCACACTAGACCATGTTGCCCAACACTCTGTCCAGACTGGTCTTGAACACTGCCAGGGATGGAGCATTCACCACTTCTTTGGGCAGCCTGTTCCAGCGCCTCACCACTCTTACAGTAAAGAACTTCTTCCTTATGTCTAATCCAAATTTGCCCTGTTTAAGTCTAAACCATAATG
>JAVHNF010072955.1:12064-22454 GCA_034783455.1 Micropsitta finschii
TCATGTAGGGGCACTTTCTTGTAATTAATATGAAGCAGTAACAAGATGTTCTCTTTTAGGTTACTGTGTTACATTTGAGATAAGTTTTATTGCTTTTACAACAGTGTAAGGCAAAGTGTTTTGTGACTGCATTGTAGTATCACCCAGCACAACTAAATTGTGTGGTAATAAGTGTGTATGTCAGGCATTTATTCAGGTTTTACTGTGGGCTTGTGCTGTGGGTCCGTGTTTTGTACCAGACGAGTGCAAGCTGTGTATTGGTGCTGTTGCCTGTGTTTCACTGCAGTTGGTTGGCTGTAGGTGCTCATGTTTGGTCTGGGGTTGGTGTACAGCTGTGGTGAGTGGTGCCAGGACCCTACTGTCTGTACAGCTGAGTACAGCCTGTACTTTTATCTATAAACATGCAACATGCCACCACAATTTGTGGCTGCACTGAATGGCTTTAATGTATGTTACGACAATGCTGCATTGTGCTCAGCATTACTGCTGCTTGCTCTGCACCATAGGCATGAATTAAGCTGTGTGATTATGCTATATCACTGAGCTCAGCATTGCCCGAGCTGTGTGTTAAAGTAATCGTGTGCTGTGTGTTAAAGTAATGTTGACAGTGCTGAACGGCAGCGTTTGGCACTTCGCAGTTCTGCTGTACCCGTGTAAGGTGATGTCAGGGCTTTGTGCGGTGCGTTGCCAGGCTGGGCTAGGGGAGTGTGGAGGGCTCCTTGCTCGCCTTATGGGGACGTGCAGAATTGATGTTATGTAATCTGTGCTTTGCGGTTCGTTTGCATTAGTGCTGTGTGCTCTCTGATGCTTGATTGTGGGGTATTAATGTCAGAATCCTCCATGATCTACTGCCATGTGGTCGTGGCATAGCCTCCGATAAAATCATGGCTTGGTTTCTTAATAATGCAGAATTTTAAGAGACAACAAAATGTATAGGAATTGTTCTGTATTAAAAATGCAACATAATTGTATAATTACAGTATTTGCATCATGCTAAACAGATTGGCTGGGTTATTTCAGATTCTTTAAGTCAGGATGGCATCAGGCCTACAGTATTTCTAAACTGTTTTGCCCGTTTGCAGTTGTATAATGAAACACCACAAATTTTACCCGGCAGTACTTGTGCTTTCTAAGTGCTGCATTACGAGCATAAAATTACCAAATGTACTGAACACACTTACAAACACTGAACTAAAATCCCTTATCTCTCACCCACAAATTGTCTCCACAGATCCTTTTTTACAATGCTGAAGTAATAAATACATATATATTCATTTCTACAACCATTTTAAGAAATTAGAAGGAAATCCACACAGTAGTTTAGCAGTTAATTTACAAGTGTGCAGCCTCTCGAGTAAGTATGTAAAACAAACACACATCACTTATTTCCCTCATTTGAAATCCCTGCTCCCCGACACACAGACAGACAGACTTATACACACAGATCACTACAGCCCAAATTGGACATCAGAGAAGAAACTAGGACTCCTTTGCTATCATCCGTGATTGCCCTGAGGGTTGAGGAGTGGCCAATTTACAGCATGAATATAGTCTGGGGATACATGAATCATGAATCATGTTTGATGTATGGAAAGGCACAGTCACTCTGAAAGGCTGCAAATGCAGTCTTCTGCTTTTTAACTGAAAAAAAACCAAAACAAACCCTGCTTGCAAAACAACAACAGCAGAGGGATGAAATACCTGGGAAATATTATTTAAAAGACACTATCTTTGCCTTTTTTTTTTTTTTTTTTTAATTGGGTTGGAAAGGGTTACTTCATTATGCAGCAAATTAGAAAATTCATAATTTATCATTGCACCCAGTCGAAATGCCACCCAACTGAGTCGCACCCCTGTGAAAACCATCACATAGTAACAAACTGTCAAAGCCTGCTGCAGCCGACGGGCAAAATTAATATGCAAATGTATGCAAGAAATTAAAAAGCAGAATTACCCAGGCAAATGAGGTAGCTATACTTGAATTGTTAGAATTATGAATAATTACTGCGAATTTTCTGCTCCTAATATAACTTGTTTTTTGATAAACAAAGACTTAATTATCGAGATGCGCTGGAGAATTTCCGTGGCGCTCATTAATCTTGCAAAAAAAACAAGTCCCTGGTGCCCAAACCGTAATGAAGAGCGCGTGCCCTGAATCTTCAGAAAGATCAGAGGCACCAGGGTGCCAGGGCTGGAGAAAAAAAATGACAGTGCCAATGTCCCCTCCTGTACCCTGGAGTGTCATAACGTCTTCCACTAACTATCAAAGGGACTTATTTATGCCAGCAGCTGAGCTATAAGTCCAATTTATGATGCCTTAAGCAGTGGTGAAATGATCTGTTGATGTGCTATGGAAATGCCATCTTGCAGTAGCTCGATTTGGTCCCAATGATACCAACACGATGAGGACCCTCTGCTCCTCTGCTAATGGATGCAGCATGACAGACCATAATACACAAGAGGGACAATCTTTTAGGACCAGTCTCAACGGTCCTCCATTAATCTTGGTTCTGCAGCACCGTGGTGTCCATGGGAACAAGGGCATTATCATAAGCACTGGTTTTAAATGTTCCCATTAGGGACTGCAATACAGAGGAGAGATGCATGGGGTGGGAGGGCTAGGGGAGACAGTCCACTATTAGTTTTTTGGGGTTTTTTTTGACCTGGATTCAAACTGTAATGGGTGGTTCAGAGAATTTTCTTTTCCTAAATAACATAAAGAAAACAACAAAAGGAAGAAGCAGCTAAGTGTAGTGTGGTGCAGTGCTGCATGTTTGTCTTCTGTTTTTACAGCTAGAAAATCAGCTTGGCCCTGGTGGGCTGAGATAATTTACCATGAGAAAGCAAAGGGAAAATAACCCCAGGTACTCTCAGCACAGACCAAATCGAACCCGCTGTGAGCTTATTATTACTTAAAAACTGGCATCTAAGTGGAAATGACTGACTCTCTGTCATTATCCCTATTACCACCATGATAAACCCAAGCAGATGATAAGGCAAAATTACAAAACATCAGTTCTGGAGCTCGGAGGCTACTTCAGCACCTCAAGGCAGACTGCTTTTTCAAATGCTTCCTTCTCTGCATTTAAGTCCCCAAATTTCCTGATGCCTTGACGGAACTATTTCACTGCATATGCAAATTGTCACCTTTTAAACCAGGGCATCTGTCATTTTTATACAAGGCTCTACCACGCAGTCACTCTAGCTCTTAATCCTCAAATTTCTCTACACACACAGAGTGGCTACAGTACAGTAACATTTGAAATTTCACTCTCACAGACTGCATTACACTCAGAAAGGGGAAGGACGGGACAACAACTGCCTCATAACTGACAGAAAGGACTCCCCTCCTGAGCTCTGGGCTTAATTTTTTAAGCAGCAAGAGGAGCAGCTTGCCTGGGGAGGAAGAGTACTTCAGAGAAGGGAGTGAATGAAGAGTACAAAAAGGTACTTTCAAGATCTTCCACCCTCCTCTCACCCTTCATATTACCAAGGCAAAGAGAAGTGCATTTCCCCCACACCTCTCTTCTGCTTCCTTCCCCAGCCTTTCCTTGCAGAAGGGTGACAGGCACATCAGCATGGAGTGCTGCGGCCTCTTCTCCAGCAGCTTCTCCCTGGTGCAACAGAGCTGAAGGGGACCCAGAAAGAAAAGCGTTGCCTAGGTCTGAGCATGTTACATCTGGCTCAGCAGACTGATAATTCACCTCACCTATTGTCTGGAAAAGAGGGGTTTATTATAAAAGAAGTAATTGTGCCTGACATGGTTTCTTACCTCCATGCTGCTCAGTGAGCAGGACAGCTGCTAGAGTTCTTATCAATATAAACTTTTTTTTTCATCCCAGTGATAGGGGATTTTAATTTTCCAGTCCTACTATTGCCAAGGCAAGTTTCATACAGTGTTCACTACTTACATGCAGTGGTGTCACAGCCCTCTTAATGACTGTTACCACCTGGGCCTCAGCCCACCAAGCACCATGCTGGGGCAGCTCCCTGGATCCCAAGACCCAATGGTGTGATGCTACCAAAGCAGCTGCCATCTCCATCTATTTCAGAGCATGGAGTAGGCAGGATCACGTATGTGTCGACATTTAAACCTGTTTCTCAGCTAATGGCCACAGTGTCAGTCTAAACATTTTATGCTGACAAAACCTCATGAGGGATGATCCTGTATAGAATGAGCTTGTGAAAAAGCCTACAAGAAACACAATTTCCTTCAAGACTGGTTTCTTGTTTTACAAAAACACTTCAGTACAAATCACTCTGTCTTTCCTACACCTCCTTCATGAGCATGCATTTAATTGTTTATAACAGAAAAAAAAAAATATGAGGTTTGAAATTAAATTTCTTTTTATCTTATTAAAGATTTGGGAAAACCCATGAAAAAAACTACTGAGCATGTTAGTAGAGGCAATTTACCTGTCCAAGAAGTTAGGAAACAGCTTCAGGAAACAAACAATTTGCTCATAGTGAAGCACTTGTGACAACGTGAAAATCACCCTTACAGTTCATCCAGCTGCTGCAGGAAAATTAAGCTGGAGTATCGGGAATGGGCTGGCCAACAGCTACTACTAAAAGGAGCACAATAAATCCTAGTTCAGACTCTACCTATAAAAAATAATACTTTGCATTTGCAATTGTTTATTACCATTAGCTAAATTTTGCACAACAGAAAATTACATGAGGAAAGGATTTAGTAATTCACTCAAAGTCACTGTCACAACTATTATTGCACCCTTTATTAGAGGCTCCAGCCTCAGGCTGACTTTGCCCCAGGCATTAGTCCAAAAAAAGGGAAGGGATCCAAGCGTGCAAGATGGAAATAATTATTATCTATGGCCAAAGACTGTGTGATTTAGATTTTTCACAACCAGTCTTTGGTCTTAGTAAACTGAAAACAGGATATAAGCATATGCTCTGCAAAGGCCTGGGACACCAGTTGCAAAGAGAACTTCCCTCCTATTTCCCACCATTACCACATCTAGGCAACACACCCAGAAAAAGATCTACATATATATGTATATGTGCATTCATATAAATATGTATGAATGTATGTATGTTCCCGACACAAATGGGTCCATAAGGGAGGGTGGGCATGAAAGACAGTAGAGGGTTTCTCAAAATGTTTGTGTCACATTTGCAAGCTGTTGCAACAGGACCTGGCTGACAAATCAGATGAATTAGTTTCCAGTAGAAGAGACTGAGATCATGAGAAGGTAAGCAAAAATTTCAGGTCCATACGAACATGTTACCACTTGGGTTTATGCAACCCTAAGCCTCTCTTAAGCAAATGTAAATGTTTTCAATCCAGGTCAGTGTGCTACCATGACAGAAGAGCACACACACCATGTGCACCTTTCTGACACAACAGTTGTTCAGCTTGCTACAGAAATCCCAAAGGAGGCTAACAATTTACTGAATTTAAATAACAAATAGTTTTGGGGTAGAAGAGCTGTGCTTCTAGTTGTCAGCTTGAGGGTCTTTACAGTGCTGAAAAAAAAAAAAAAGACTTCAATTTAGATTATTCCTAGTGACCCACATACCGCAAAACATCTGCTGACAACATGGTTGGCTTCCTGCCCAAGTTCAACTGTGAGCTGTCTCCAGCTGATCATCTTTGCCCTCGCCATAATCCAGAGAGTCCACAACAATCAAAGGCGATAGGGATGCAAAAAGCAATTTGACCAGTTGAATAAGCACAAACCCACATAAACATGCACACACATACCTCTATCATAAACCTGACCTTAAAAAAAAAAAAGAAAAAAAGAAAAAAAAAATGCTATCATAAATATAAATCATCAGATTAAGATTCTTCGTTAGAAGTAAGAGTTCACTTGTGTTTAGCATGATCCTTTGTGTTTGCAAAACTTAGGTTGTTTAAAATTTTAGATCTTAAAGATATGCATGCACAATATGATTAGACAAAGCACTGGAAACAAATAAAAAGCCACAAGAAATACCTTTTGTACTGTCAAGTTCCACCATTGTATTAAGCACACTATTATTCTATTTATAGAGATAGAAACAATATTTCTAGCAGCACTTGTGTTCCGTCCTTCTTTTTACATCTGAAATGGTGTTACCCTGTCATGCAAACACATTGATGTAACTTGACTGTCAACCTCCCCTTTCATTGTTTGTGGTTATTACTTTTTTGTTATTATTTTTATTCAAATCAGTAATTACTCCCAACTTCCAAGATTCTTCAGCTTTCTTTGTTCCTGCATTTGAGTACTCATTCTCTTTTTTAAATGCATCTGACTGCTTAGAACACAGCCATAATCATACCTGATATTGTTCAAATTAATAGTAACTCATTTCTGATCATAAAGTTTTTTTGCACCTTGCATTACAGATCTAAGAAACCTTGTGATGCAATTCAAAAAGCTATACAGCAGTCTCTCATCTTAGGGTTACCAACAGAGAGTACTTGTTATTCTGCTGTACTTTTTATGAGTATCGGTATGATTATTGTTTCTGCTCAGTAAAGGCCAAAGGATACCGTGTTTCAAGGGGAGGAAAAGGTGCTCAGCTGCCTCTCATTAGAGTCTCTTCCAGCCCAGCAAAAAGCCTTGAAGATTCCCCTGAAATTCCTGAACAAACAGTGCCCATACTTTGGTGAGGGCTTGTTAACACACAAACTATTTGGATGATTTAAAATACAAGTATATAGAAATGTAACAGAAAAATGTAACAGCAAGCGACAGAAAACATGATCCCTCAGGTGCCATAGCTGGAGGCTTAGTGACAGATGATGCTACAAAATGGCTTCAAGATGGGATATTTACAAAATTGCTTTATGAGAATTTTACACTGCTAATCACAGGGCTCTAATAATAAGTCTTCCTTTATTAATTGAAATCTAAGAACTAGCTCACATTTTCAGACATTGTTAAGGCATGTTAGAAACTTTTAATATTCATTTTCCATTTCCAATCCTGACTTCATATCTGACAGTTTCAGGATCGCCTTAGCCCTTCTGAATATACTAGACATAGCACTCATCATTTGATTAATTCTAATAATTTTTAGTCATTATTACTTTTTAACATATATTGGTATTGCAGATTAAATATTATTTATAGCTTTAATTTGTGTCCTGTTTGGATTGTATAATCACAGGGCTAACTTGGCTATCATTATCATCATATTGTTTTATACTGCTCCTAAAATTAAAATCCATTCTTGTCTTTAAATGTTTTATTGTAGTTGTCTTTCTTGTTTTGCATTGCATAGTCCGTGATTAATTCTGTTAGCCAAGTGCATATGGCCTGCTTGGCTATCATCCATTATCTTCATCACTGTTGCCTCAAAATGAGTACTTTATTATTACCTTTTTCATCTTTCCAATTACCAGATGTGCTTTTGCATTCCCATACTTTTCTTACTCGACTGAGAACTACATTTAGAGTAGAAGTCCCAGCTCACTAGTCATTGAAGATTAAATTAATTTTCCCTGGATGAATACAGAAAATCTGAGGGTCAGTTCCAGTGTTAAAGAAGTAGGTAACTTTTTTGTAAACCAGAATCCAGAATGGCTACTTCTCTCTCTAGAAAGAAAGCTTCATTTATTGTCAAAAATTTGGTAATTTGGTAGAGGATCAGATTTCAATATAAGGAAAATCTCTGCAAATCCTGTAACTATATTTGATTCAAATATCTTTCTGAAGTCTCAGAAGTCTTATCTAAGCTGAGGTTTGCATTTACCTGCTTATTCTATGACTGTGATTTCCTGGAATGGCACACCCACACACAACCACCAAAAAAAAAAAAAAATACCAACTGAAAGGTTTTTAAAATTTTTAAGAAGTTGTGTTAAAGGCCCACGAAAAGCCGGCAGCATCACCTCTCACTGTGAAAAGCCTCTAGCAAGGTTTCCATCCTAATTTTTCAGGTTCAGGCACCATAGTCTGGTTCACTGTGCCAACACCTGAACCCTTCTCTGACTGCTTTCGGACTCCTAACCATACAATGTTCACTTAGCCACAGGGTTAGCTGAGCTAAATGTGGCACGCAGTAAAAGTCCTTGACAAAGGATTTTTTTTTCTTAATTTTATTCCTATAATTTAAAGAAAAATACCTATCTATCCACCTAACAACTCAGTCCACTCCAGTATTATTTCTCTAAGTGTCTTCAATACAGATAGACTATTATTTTTTATATATTTTTGTAGCCCAATTATTGAACATTTTAAAAAAATCACTAGAGAAACATTTCATATAATGCCACAAACTCTTCTTATGGCAGATATTTCTAAATGCCCATGAACACTTTCTATATAATTTGATTAAAAAAAGAAATGAAATAAGGGAATATATATGTCTCAAATTTTTGTGCAGTAAATAAGTTTCTAGGCAAGAACCTACCCATTGCCCCATAAAGCAATGATGGAACCAGACCTGTTCATAACCCAGAGATACATAAGGGAAATGTTACATGATAAGTAAGGGAGGAAGCTGGCAGATAAAAACACACTAGCTTCTGTTTTCTGACCTAAGCATGCTGCTTTGGGCACTTTAGAAAAATCTGTTAATAATCACTGTGACAGAGGAAGAAATCTACAACAGGAAAAAATCCCATATAGGGGTGAGAAAGAGAATGTAGGCTGAAATGTTCAGAAGTGACTAGGGTGACAAGTTTCAAACCTCCCTTAATACTATGATTTTCAAAAGACAAGCATCCATTTCCCAAAGTTCAGGTGCCTCAATAATGGCACGCAGAGAACCAAAACCAGGGGTCCTGGGCTCACCTTTGAAAGTTATATAGTCCAGGAGATGACTGCTGAAGTGCTGCCAATTACAAGAAAAATCACATGGCTCTCTAGTGCTCTGCACTTAGCCCAAGCTTTTAAAAGTATTTTGGGGTACTTAATTCTTTACTTAATTCTTCAAGTAGCAGTTTCTAATTAGCCCTTGTGCTGACCACAGCCTCTGAAAACCAAAGTCTTTAAATTGTCCCTTTCTGAGTATCTCAGAGTTGAAGCTCCCTTCTTCCCCTGAAAAAAAAGGTTTGCTCCTCAGGCAAATTCTTGTCCTTGATCTCTCTAGATCTGATGTTTATACCTTTATGTCTCTCTATAGCCTCTTACTCCAGGCATAGTGACATTTACTTCAACAGAGCTCTGCCCAAGTGTTGTGCCATAGTGACATATCCAGATTTGGTTCTTCTGTGCCTGCAGAAGTAAAAGATGTCCCATATGTATCAAGATGACAGGGCAATGTCTTGAGAACTTTTACATATGAAGAGTCTTAAGATACCAGATCAAAAGGGATTGCAGAAGTGATAAATGTCATTTATACACTGGCAGATTAATATCATGGCAATGTCTGGATTTTAATCTACACATCACTGGGAAAAGTTTGACAAGTCTGGGATAGTATGGCATGGCCATTTCTCTCATTTGGGCTGATATTTGCTTGATCTGCTCCTATCTTAATAAGTTTGCTCTGAGGAGAAGAGCAACTCTGCATCTTCCCTCTTGGCAAAAGTTACATAAAATACCTTTTTATCTCAAAGAACAGTTTGCATTCTTCTGCAGGAATTCAGAAACTTGCTATAGGTAAAATACCCTCTCTATCTTTTGGTAATGTTGTCATATTAGCAATAGCAGATTGCTTTTGGAAGTCCTTTGTTCTGAAGTTTTTTGTAATGAAATGTCTGGATACAAAACTTTGTCATATTATGTTTTGAAGGTTTTGTAGCAGCAGAAAACGGTGTGCATCTATGAGCATTTATAATGGAGAAAAGCTAAGTGATAAAGTGCACCTTTAACATAATGACAGTAATTCAGTCTCAGACAGTGAATGCTATTATACCCTCTTTTAAAGACTAAAATCAGTCAATTGAAATGACAATTATGATAATCCTCATGTAATGAAGATTATTTTGAAACAAAAATCTTTTTTCGTGTGTGTGCCTGTGAATGTGTGTGTGTTTACTGTACCTAAGTGTAATCTTGATGTTCTGCGTGGCTGGAAATTCTATACAAATACACCAGTATTTTCTAACCATTGATATTTAGTGTAAATTGATTTCTTTAAAAAAAAAAAAAGAAAGAAACCACAAAACCCCCACAACCAGAAAGAAACCCACACAAAATAACCTCCCTCTTTGAAAACAAGTGGTATATGTTTTGGCAAAATACTCTGAGTGTACAGCTTGGAGAAATAGGCAGCCTTATAAAAGTGGCTAGCTTGATCAATCTTAGCGTATGACATGATAACTCCTCACCAAAGCACCTGGTGCATTTACCCTGTGTTTTATCTTAACTTCCTAAAGGAAACTTCTATGAGCTTCCAAGAAACCACATGGATAGTATGTACTCTAGGTTACCCTGCTCTTGCAGGGGGGTTGGACTAGATGATCTTTTGAGGTCCCTTCCAACCCTTG
>JAVHNF010072959.1:29997-42465 GCA_034783455.1 Micropsitta finschii
TGGATCTTCAGATGCTATTTCTGGTTGCATGTTAAGGTTCAGGGTGAGGGTGGCCTTCAGGGTGTTTGCCCCGGGAAGGTATGGGGTCTCCTGCAGAACATCTCCCAGATGTTCAACCTGGGGCAGCAGTTCTAAGCTGGCCTCCAAGGGCCCCTTCCAGTGCAAACCTATCTGTGTGCTTTGGAGCATAGTGAGAAGTTGTGATCATGGAGAAAGTGGCAATCTCCATTTCAGGAGGAGAGAACCACGAGGAGTATTTCATCAAAAACTGAGATAATTCTAATAAAAAGGCAATATGCCAGAGTTGTGAGAGACTTGACAGATATGGGACCTGTGTAGATTAAATTTGCTGTGTGCATACAAACAAGTCTTAGAACAGTCCTTGCAGAGATTTAATCTATAAACATGAGAAAATGGGATTTTTATGAAATATGCAACTGGTAGTAAATCAGTTTACTTTTTACTTTGGGGAGATAATCTGAGGAAGAGAACAGAGCCTGTCTCTGTGAGAAAATAAAGAACATTGATGCAGATACTCTATCACTTGTGATTAAGGCAAATATTCTTTGTGTGTAGATACATATGATATGCATTTGTATCCTCCCCAGTGTTTTCTAGCACTCAAAAGTAATCAAAATGGAATTTGGTGAAGAAATGATAGCTATTCCATAGGGCATTTTGAAGAGACCGGGAGTTGACCTTCTCCTAGTTTTGTGTGTCTCAATTTATGTCTCAATTTTATTTGTCTATACTCATAGACTTAGAAACAGAAATAGATTTTGAGAGGAAATGAATCACTGGCCTCCATGTGAGGAAGATCTGAAGACAAATAACCTGAGCCTGGAGTTTATCATACTTCTGTAATGTAATCACAAATGCTTTTCACCTTTGTGGATGAGCTTTGGGAAAATCCGAATGGAACACTTGCATGCTGCTTTGAGACCAAAGTATGCCCCTGTGAGTTTCACCTAAATACATTTTGGACGATTGATCAGCATTAGGTAGAAGATAGTGAGAAAGTCATACTGCAGGGCAATATATCTGACTTGCTCATTTTGCTTCTGGTCTGTGCCCCTACAAGCACTGCTTGCCTGAAAAAGGCCCGGAAAAATTAGTGGTTATGGTCTCACCTTAGGGTATGGATTTCTCCACAGCCATCAGTGGAAATGTCAGTGGTTTTGGCCTCTTTCATACAGGTATCAGACATCCTGTTCAGTAAGCACTACCCAGGGAATTTGTCCTGAAGGGCTTCCCACCGTCATGGCTCACAGCTCTCTTGGCTTCAGGATTGGTGTTTTCCACGGCCTTTGGGGAGGCAACCATCTGCAGCAACTGATTCACCCCTCCACGATCTCTCCCTGTCATAAATATTCTGGCACTTTGTTAAGTGTAGTTTTAAATGAGGCACATTTTGGCTTCACTGCGGCTGTTTTCTTTCCCATGGTCCTGCACCATTATCTTCTGCAGTCTTGTGTGGTTTTTATATTATTCTCTGCCTTGTTGTGCCAGGTGTTCATGAATCTACGCAAAAGCAGTAGGTGCCCTAGGGCAGCGTGCAATAGATTCTCTTCCAGCTCCCCAACACGTTCTCCTCTGCCTTAGTTGTTGCAGTGGGAAAGATTTCTGTTTTCACTGATTTTCACTGCTGTAACTGCTGCCCTAGTTACTCCTGTGCCTCCTGACTGTGCCTGTTAAAAAGTGCTGTTCCCTGATATAACCCAGGTCAAGTGAAAGCTATAAGTGCTCTGAAATGATGTTATTTTGGGTTTAGAGTCTTTATTTAAACTTCTCCCATGGCACACTTTCATACAGCTTTGATATTGGATGGTGAGTGGATAGTATCAACACATAAAACTGAGATCCTGGTCATGGTCAGAGTAATAGGCATTTAAAGTAACAGTAGGAATCTTGCAAAAATGTTTATTCTTGCTTTCCATTGCTGCTCAGGAAGGATGAATGTGCAAACAAAATGCTACTGGTTGCATTCAGTTTTCATGGCTTGTTTCACAGGGTATATGGACTTTCTTCTAGGCCATATTCTCATTGCTTAAGCATGCAGGGTAAATTTGATTGAAATTTTGGTACACCGATTCTTTTTTAAGACAAAACCATGACACCTGCATTTGCAGTTTCTTTTGAATGGCAAAGAAGCAAGAGACACAAGAATTTCAGCTCTTATTTTCAGGGCAGTCCTAATGCTTCTCCAAGGATGGCCTCTACAAAGACAGACCATGTGCCACTGGGTTGTCTAGGTATCCCTCTCTCAGGATGGGCATCTCTTCTTCCTTCAGACCATGGTTTTGGGACACAGTCTCTTGCTGGGGACTGAGATTATTTCAGTGGGTTGAAGCAATGTCAGCACTTGCAGCGCTGTGGACAAGGGTGACTGGCAGTTCCCTAACAGCCAGCTTTAGTAAGGGAGCAGGGAGGAAGTAAAGTATTTTAACAGTGGGCTAACAGGAATTGACCTCAGATGGCATTTCAGTCATCTGCCACATGATCTACAACAGATGCTGAACCAAAATTAGGGATACTGAATTAGGGTAGAAGCATTGCGAAACCAAACAAAACCCAAACAATAAAAGGAAAAAAAGTAATAATTTTCAAGCTACAAGGTCAGACTCCCTCCACCCCTTCAGGGCTATCTCCTCATCCGCTATGTATGTGCAATCTTCTTGAGCCAGAATAAATGTGGTGTGCTATTTTTATCCCATTTCCTCCCACTCCTGTGCCTATGGCCATGGAAGTTTTACATACACCTGTGTCAGAGCTATAGCAGTTTCCCTCAAATTGCCTACCAGGGGCTCTTGCCTTTACAAGAAATGGATCCAAAAGCAGAGGTGCAGATGTGATATCTCCCAGGTTGCATGGACACAGCAGTCTGATTATGTTGTGTGTACAGAGCATCAGGTCTGTCAGGTGTCCTCCTGGCAGCGCAGTTCCTGCAGCAGTGACAGGGGAGGCAGAAGGCAGCTGGTACCTCTAATACCAAAGATTTCACTGTGACAGGATTTAGTAAGTGAAAACTCAGCCAACAGTTGTTGGGAGAGAGATTATTTGACACAGGAGAAAGACTGTCCCTACATCAGATTGCTTTTTAATTGAACACTTTGGCTCACTTCCATTTTTTTAGGAGAGGGCAGGTAGGAGGAGGGAAAACATGTTACAGATGTTCACTGAACTGAACATAGTTCTGAATTGAGTGAGTTTTTGCTGTCATGCTTAGGTAGGTAACAAGCTAAAACTGACTTGAAAACATCTTAGGCAGAATCCCAGCTTTAAACAAACCATAGGAACAGACCAGCTTCCACTACGCCACAGTCTGCTTTTCCATGATAAGCAAAACTGAGGACTGACAAGAATTACACTTCCTGGATTTTACTTCCTCTTATGTGGAACACATGCACTGGTCAAGTATTGACTGCATAATAAATAGTTAACTTCAAATGAAGTAGAAAGTGTTCTCTTCTAGTTAGATATAGACTTTAAATTTTATGCAGTATGTAGGCAATAAAACATTTTTAAAAGCAGAAGAAAACACATACAATACACATGGCTTTCTCAGTGGATTTTTCTTTTTAATGCTTTTATAAGTTTAATCCAATAAAAAAATACAGTGTCAGTCATCCAGTAGTCTCTGAGAGGATCATGTGAGAAATGGTCAAACTTGTAGAAACAGACTTTGACTTAATGGACAGACTTTGAATTGTTGGCAGCAGAGGTGTGTAGCTGTAGACTGGAACCAAACCTTTTCTGCCAACATTAGTGAATAGTGCTGAAAGCTCATGCAAAACAGGACAAGCTAGATGCAACATTTTTCTCACAACTGTTGCTTTTTAAATCACTGCCTTTGCATACAGAAGTTTGTTGGATTCATCCATTATTCATGTCCTAGGAATTTGGTAGAGGTCTCATATGTTCCTTCTAAGAGGATAAAGCCAGCTGCAGTACCCAGTTGTAAAGATGTGGTTACTAGCTTGAAATATCATTAGGTGCATTATTTGGTATTCTTCTGACTTGAATCTTTTTGATGGGAGTTTATATAAATGCTAGTTCTCTCTGATTTTAGTGAACATTAGAGACAACACGCAATTATTCATTAAAAAAATAAAGGCTTAAAAGGTTATTACCTGGTCCTCTAGTAAAGATTTTATCTTTCTAGTGATAACATAATTTGTTGCAAAAGACATTGCATAATATCAGCTATAGATCTCGGTGTCTGCCTTCTTGAGAAGTGTTTCAGGGATAAGACGTCAACTAACCTGTTCATATATCTGCCAGATTGTGCTGAGCTTGGAATTACTCTGTGTTTTTTTTCTGTTATTCCTAAAAGAGGAGTCACCAATGTCAGTGGCTTTGTTTTAATCACGTTTGATGAATAGCAAATTACTGTGTCATTTTAACCTATTAGGTTAGCTGTTCATTAAAATCTAAGGAGAAGGCACCATCACCAACAGTCTTTTTTTTTCAGCATCTAGATTTCTTAGTTTTCCCGTCAAGTTTGATGTGAATAGGCCATCTGAAAGTAAGATGACATCTGAAATAAGTATGATCAAACTAACTTCTTGTATTACATAGTTGTTTTTCTTGCTGCCTAGTTCTGTGTGATTTTATTGACAAGCTATACAAATCTTTCTAGAGGTATGTTCTGTTGTGTATGAAACAAACGTGGAATACGGATGCTACTGATGAAATTTTGTTATTGATTTTTGTTCAAACAAAAAGTGTACAAAATAGTGTCCGATAAAAAAATTGAGACCTTGCCCTGGTTTATATTCTTCTTACTTTGTTAGAGATTTAATTGGAAATCTAACAGGAAATTAAACTTAACAGGAGATTAAATTACCAACTTCATGGCTGACATGCCATGAAAGATGGAGTGCCTGTGTCTTTCATACTGCGCTTCAAAGATGCTTTATGAAGTATTTGGGATTTCTTGTGGATTTAAGGATATCAGATATGACATCAGCAGCTTCAGTAGTGAAAATGTTCTAAGGTACATCGGTAGAAAAGCTACTAAAATTCTTATATAGTTGAGGATGAAGAACCTTCTGCTTTGTCATCTTAAACTGGAAAAGGAAAAAGAAAGTTGCAGAAGCTAAATCACCTGTACCTGGCCTTACTAACAATCCATTTCCGAAGAATCTTTCCAAAAAAGCATTTGGAAGGATTGCTTTTTCAGGGCTAGTGTCTAGAATATTTCATCATGTCAGCCATTCCACAGGAGTATAAATTAATGGTAACATACCTCTTACGGAAGTCCCTTTTGGAATTTGCCAGTCTGCCTTACCTGGTACACAGTGTGTCTCTGGGGAAAATTACTCAGAAGTATCTACTTGCCTGTCATTTCTTCATACAAAAGAGATCAGAGTTCAGCCTGTAAAACCAGAGGAGAGCTGCTCAAGTCTTTCTGTCTGTCCTCCTTAGGTGGAAAAACTAGATACCCCAGGGCCAAGTCTTAGATACCCCAAGTCACACAGAGCTATTTTCACTGGCTTGAGTACTGTGCTTGGTAAAGATCTGTCTCTCTGCAGAGGGATCACAGTGCTTCTTGACAGAATGTGATTTCTTAAAGCCATGTTTGTCCCAGGGACCTTGTCAGAAGTTGGGTTACCATCCTCCACATACTTTGGTATTCTGTAGCTGTCTGAAGCAGGAAGGAAGCGCTTGTGCTTGTGAAACTGTGCTGGAAATAATTCAGCTGTTTACATGTGACAGAAGGCTTTTAAACCAGACTACCTGACATTGGTTAGCTGTTCCTTTCTAAATTGGAGCTGCCAGAAATACTTCACTGTTGACAAAAGAGGAGGTGAAAGCCATGATCAAGAAACCCTCTATATGGTGTAATCTAAGGATATTTGCCTATCACTGGCAACAGCAGCAGGGAGATTCGGCATCTATAGGAAATATAACTGAAAAGGTTATAACTCTGTATACACCTTCATGTGGATTACAATATCATCACAATCATCTTCACAAAAGACAGCTAAACTTGACTATTAATTTCAAAGGCCACAGTCTTTTTCACAAACTGCATACAGTTTTATGCACGCTCTAGTGGTTTTGGCATCTGCAGATTAAATATCATTGTAACTCTTATCAGTGCAATAGATGGAATTATCTATAGCCCAGAAAATGTTCATGTATCAACTGCAGATATTCCATATCTAATATACAGTATTTTCAGGAAGGGAGTTGGAGAGACACATGTGAAGACATTTGGAGCCTAAGGTGTTCACATCAAAGCAAATTACAAGAGAGAGATTTTGCAGATACCAAGGATGGAGGAATCGATATTTTCTACATCTTTTTCTTGTGCTGACAGTGCAGTTTTAGTTGGAAAAATTAAGCGCTCCTCACAGAAATAGTGGAAAAGAACAGTAGGAAAAATGCTCATTTTTGCTAGGGGGATGAGGTTTTCTTTTGAAGTCAGTTGTAGTTGCTTGCCTATATGGTCTTTGGTAGGGGAAAAAAAAGTCAGAAGGCTGCAACAAAAAGACTATGCTTATATTTGAAAGAGAAAAACTTCATTGTGATTACCTGATGATACTCTGCCTGGTTTGTTCATTCAGAAAAAACAGTATTAGAACTGCTGTGTAAGTGGAGTGACTGAAGTTTGGAGGGTGGGTCAGTGAGATGTTCCAGATTGGCTTCAGTGCCATGGCCCTGTCAGCACACGTCAGCTATAACCCATAGGAACTAAATCCAACAAGTCGTATTTCATCCTTCATGCTTTTTGAACCTAGTCTTCTTTTAACAGTTTGCTGGGTGTACCAGATGATTGATGCTGTCACACTGAAGATAAAATTTATCATTCTGTCATTTTTATTCTGTATTTTAGAATCATTTTGGTGCAAGCTGGAATCTAAAGCAATGTTACACTTTTTTTTCTGTGGTTTGCTTTAGTTATAAAAATAATCCGTCTAATTCTCAGTGATTCATTGGCAGACATTTCCTGCATACAGACCTAGAATGAATTAGTATGTTAGTTGAGCCTGAATGTCTTGAAATATATGTGCTGGCTGTATTTCTTTTCAAATATGGTACAAAGATATATAAATGAATATAGGATCAGAACATTGTGAAATTCATGAAAGGAGAACAATTAGGCACATGCATATTTGGCCTAGTTTCATAATAAACATCACAGGATAATATCGGCTATCCACAATTACATGGGATATAATGAAAAGTTCATTACACTGAAAAAGAAATGAATTGAGCTGAAATTTTAGCATATAATACTGTCAGAGTTTTTAACTGTAAGGATGGCCTGCAAGGACTGTGCTTTGTTTGCTTTAGGGCTGAGGCCTCAAAATGGAATTTAAATGGTCTTGTACTATCCATGATTATTAGCAGGTCATAAAATTAGTGAAAAAAGGAAAGACACTGACTTCTGGTGTAGCAGGAGTTCCCTTATATACTTCACAAATAGATATTTATTTTCAAGCCTACTTGACTTGAATTTACTGTTCATATCAAATTATGAAGTTGCCTGTGTCACAAGTCACAAGCTACTTCTGCTGAACCCAGAGAAATAAGGTCCAACTCAGGATGAAAACGATGAGAACTGAACTTGCTTGGTCCTTCAGAAACCAGCTGCTGAAGATTGGTTTGGGTTCACTTCCACATGTGCTACATTATTTGCTCTTTCTGTGTTTCAACAGGCCTTGAATCGGGGCATCGCTGCTGTCAAGGAAGATGCTGTGGAGATGCTGGCCAGCTATGGGCTGGCATACTCCCTGATGAAGTTCTTCACGGGTCCAATGAGTGACTTCAAAAATGTAGGTCTGGTGTTTGTGAACAGCAAGCGAGACAGGATCAAAGCAGTTTTGTGCATGGTTGTGGCTGGCGCTGTAGCTGCTGTATTTCATACCTTAATAGGTAAGGTCACTTCACATCTAGTTAACGTCTTAATTTGCTTCTTTTGCCTGTTTTTCAAACTGATTAATCTGTAGGTTTAAGATTTCATTTGTAAGGGCAACAGGAGATGCAAAAGAGATTAAATCTCTTGGGCTGGTATCACACCCATCCACACAATTTTTATTACTTTCGTAACAGGTTAAGTGGCAGATTCCACCCCCAGGGCTCTCCTGCCTGGCAGCTAAACATGCTGCTGCTCTCTTTCAGTCAGGTGTGTGAGCAAAACTTTGGCAAGGTTGACAGGTTCCATGAAGGTGATGGCTCAATCTTACTCTAGCAGTATCATCCCGAATGAGTTTAGGTTTTCTTGGTAGGTCTGTTTGTCAGAACTCACTGATATTGTTCGTGTACTGCCTCTGCACCTATCCCTTTACTGTTTATCTCACAGTACAAAACTCTAAGCAAGTAGGTGCCAGCATCCTCATTGAAGAATCAGTATAACCCGGTACTAGTGCTAGTCGTCACCCACTTCTGTTGAATAGCTGATCTGTAAGAGAAATAATTACTAAGAGTACTTTACACCAAACTGAGACCAGCTCCCTGAGTGTACTCTGGAACAAAGAAAATACACAAGCAGATACGAACTGAACATAAAAAGTAAGACAGCCACAGGATTTGCCAGTTTCTGAGAGCCTGGAGAAATGAGATATCAACCCAAGCATCAACCACAGGAATACAAAGGTATGTGACTTGGAAGACTTCAACTTCATCCTCTCCAAGAACTGCACCAGATTCTCTGCACCTTCTGGCTCGTTCTACAGAGCCAAAACTTCTGGACCTCAACAAGGAGGAGCAGGAGACTGGAGGAAGAAACAAGGAGTGTATTGCATTGAAAAGGTAAAATACTAAAAGCTGGGAGCTATAAGGGAAGGGAGGAGGGAGGTAATGCAACAGCCTGTGGAAGCATGTGTTGGTTGACAGGCAGTAGAGTTGAATTGGTTGACTAGCAGTAGGGGGTCATTCCATTGCAGAAAGATGGGAAATGCGAGTGTGATGGTGGTAGCTGGAGTTGCTGCGAAATTACAGAGTGGTTTGTAAGTGAGATACCATTTATTATTCAGGCTGTTAATATCTCAAGAGCAGGATAGAGTATTTCAGTTCCTGCCCAAGTAGGTACAAGACCCATCTGGTAACTATAAATGCCTCCTGCTTTAAAAGGCTGCCAGTTATATTCACCAGCTTTATAAGCCTCCCAAGCACTCCAGTTTGTTTGACCATCATGTCTTCTATTCCACCACTGATACAGCAGCCCTGTGCTTTTAACCGTTATGTTACAGTCATAATAAATGCTTACAGTAACAGCTCACTAGCCATGGCCAGGGATAAGCTGTTGCTAAATTTATAAGCTGAAGTAATGCGTTTGAATTAACTTAATTCACTGGTATCAATCGGTCAATTCCTCAGTATGTTTACAGTTTAGGCTGCATTACTGAGTCAGTAATACAAACTTTGGGCCATTTGTACATTTGGCTCTCATATTTCTTTGCTTGGAATGTTTCTTCAGCCCCCAGAGCTGCTCTTCTAGTTGCTCGCTTGTTTTCCTGTCAGTGCTGGTCAAAGATTTTGGCTTTGCCAGCTGGATAAAGAAGTAGTTTGTAGTCATCCCATATTTTATTTTAAGCTATGATAGATTTTAAGAAAATTTAAAGAACGGCTATTCAGTTTCCAGGGCAAAGACATAGCTGGATTTTCTGTGTGAGACTTCTGATTGAAGGGAGGTGTTTGGGGCAACCACTGGAAAGCATGCCAGATAAGTTTCTTGCCTTTTCCGGGAAGCAGAGCCCTGCTGAGTTCAGAACCTCTGAAATGCCCTCTCTGCAGATACTGGGGAAAGAAATTAAAAAGAAGGCTGTGCTTACCATGCTTCAAGGTCCTGAATAAAGGGCTTCACAGTCTTTGAGCTGCTTATGGTGGCAGACTGCAAAATATTTTTTAGTATTTTAACTTGTCTACGCCTGAAAATATGCAAAGGCCACAGCAGAGACTGGCAAAGCGCCCAAGAGAATGGAGTTAGTCAGATTCCAGCACCAATTGCCTGGGTGATGTTGCCAAGTTTTATGTTCCAAGTTTCCTCTGAACCTGTTTCAAGTCCTGATTATTCTTTTCTGACCCACAGATGCACAATCTGCCTAGCACAAGGAAGAGAAGGAGTCCAGTGACAGACAAGCAGCCTCCTAGGATGTGCAAGCCTATCACAGGCTATCTATAGAGGATCCAAATACAGGTTACTGATGCTCGGCAGATGAAAAAGAGAAACAAACAGTGCTCAGGGGGCTGAATTTCTTCCACATGCCATGTCTATGGGACTAAGGAAGATGACATGACTGTCTGCCATGGACTGCTGAAGCCCAGGAAGGAACACAGAACAAAAAGCCCAGTGAAATAAGGAGGAGTACTGAAATTTGGAAGGAAGAAAACAAGTGGTGGTAGAAACACGGTGACCACAATGAATCACCACATTTCCAACTGTGATAGAGACTATTTGCAGTCTGCACACACAACTCCTCACAAACAGCAGCCTCTGCATAGTTACAGTATCAAAACAGACCATTTCTCTCACCTGACTCATGCTTAATTGCTTCAGCACCAGCTCACCACTACTGCTTCCCCACCGCAGCTAATGCAGTCTCCTGTGGGAGTGACAACCTGAGCCAAACCACTCCAACTCACAACTCTGGGTCCCTCAGTCATCACCACACCACATTCCCATCAATGTCCACAAAGTCCTCACCAACAGTTCCTATCACTCCCCTGTACAGGTGGCAGTAAGAACCAAGAAACAGGTTGACCTTGACCAAAGGATTTTGAAACCATATTGTTATCCCACTTAAAATGCTGCTTGCTGACCTTGACAGTACTTCTGAATTTGCTGTTTCAGTTGTGATCTGGAAGTAGAAGATAGTATGCTGCCTTCCTTCCCTTGTGCTACTTTGAGGGCAGCTACTACCACCAGTTAGGGTTTCCCGGTGGGAACTTCGCTACGTAGCCAGGGTCTAAAGCACCTTGTTATTTCAGAGACTGGCTTTTGGTGGGAATATTTGGCTGTAAGAGAAGGGATTCAAGACTCTAAGCCTGTCTGCATATTTGTGACATCTTACTAAATTGCCAGATTGACAGAGGAAAGAAATCATTTATATAACATTAGGCTAACATGATGCAATTCATGGTGTTGCTGGTAAGCCCCCCGTACTGAGTCCTTCTAACACTAGTATCATGAAAGACATGCACATTTATTTGGCAATAAAACAGCATTGTTCAGCCTTTCACTAGTTTACCGAGAAATAGTATACTGAAAAAGATTCTTTCCTTTTGCATATTAATATTACTTTCCACAGCTCTCTGAGGTTCTGGAAATGACAAGGCAGAAGTGATTTTGAGGAAAAACCCTCTTTGCTTAAATAAACATCCTTAACTGAAGCCTATTACTCCTGATTAAAAACTTTAGTAACCAGGCGAGCCTATAGCAGGCTGGATGGTTGAGACATGTGAGTGAATTGTTTTGTGCCAGTTTATTACTGACAGGCTCGTGGGCATGGGCCACTACCTGCACAGGCTGCACGGGGGAAATCTTGAGCAGGTGCTAGCAATTCAACTGATTACGTTGAACTTCCTGCATGCATGGTCACTGCATTACATGAAAGATCTGCATAACAAGTGAGATGTAGGTGTAATCCCACCACTTTCAGAGTGACGCTACTGTAATAACAGAGTGGATTATGATAACCTGAGGGTTTTTTTCCAGTCAGTCTTGTTCTGGTATGCCCACTGTAATGGCCTGTACTAAACATTTTGCTCTGAAAAGGATGATAGCACAGGAACACAAAGTAGATTTTAATTCAGGCTTGTATTTTTTCTTTCATTCTAGAAGATGATAAAATGTCATTCATTGAAAATGTGTTCTATTTCAGCATCTTCAGATAGCCATTGCCAAAGCAGCAACGTTTCCCCAGCTGTCCCTGCCCCTTCTTCCATAGCAGAGGCAGTTTCGTATCAGCAAGGTATTCAAGGCAAAGGAAGAAGGAAGAAAGACTATGATCAAAGCATTTGTGGATTTTAAGATAGCAATAATTGAGTTTGAGTTATAATAGGCTAATTTTGAGACTTATGAGATGTTTGCCTTCCTAAAGCTATTTCAGAGGCCAACAGTCATAGATAGATTTGTGAAAATCAACATTGCAATTCTAGAACTAGAGCTGAACACAGAAAAAGATGATTGCAGTAATCAAACTGCCCTGAGATGCTCCTAATCTGGTTTGGTTTGCTGGGTTGTTTTTTTTTAGTTCATTTATTACTGTAAGCAAAAAAAATCACAATGCTAATCAAAGACACAGGAATCTTTTGTACCCTCTACTACCTCCAAATGAAGATTTGCCATTCAATTTTTTATTTTTATATTTTTATAAATAGCATTTATCTATCTGCCCAAATCACTTAGCTGAACACAGAAAAAGATGATTGCAGTAATCAGACTGCCCTGAGATGCTCCTAATCTGGTTTGGTTTGCTGGGTTGTTTTTTTTTAGTTCATTTATTACTGTAAGCAAAA
>JAVHNF010072960.1:6588-18050 GCA_034783455.1 Micropsitta finschii
ATGCCCCTCCCTGTCCCCCCAAAGCTCACTTTAGGCTAAGTTTCACCTTTCCCCCCCCCCCTGTCCAAAGCTGACAAATTTCCTTGAGCATTTTGAAAAATTAAATATGCCTGTCATGTATTCTCTTGGCTTACCAACTGAACAGAACACCAATGGAGCAACAACTGAGACGTTAATGCACTAGAATACATACATGCTTTTGATATTTTTAATGGTTTTGGTAAGGGTTCCATATCCGTGCTGAGTAATTCTAAGGCAACAACTATATAAATGTTGATAATATGTACCTGATCTGACTACAGAATTTATATCACAAATACATCCAGCTCCAATCTTCAAGAAATAACCTGACAGAATTGCAAGTTACTTGGTTAGTGCTCCAAGTGCTACACTGACCCTCACTTTACACTCATTTTGAGTTTACAATATGATCACTTGATTCAATTGGAGTTGATTCCTTGAACTTAGTACAAACATTAAATCATCATGCATCCTGTCATCCAAACAGGCACCTCTAGGTGATATCCACCTGGCCATCTTGAAAACATTTACAGCAGAAAAACAGAGCTTCTGGCAATTATCTCAAACAAGCAGGATATGAAGCACAATTTGTGTTACATTCTCACTTTATGTCTGCAATTTCTTATGATCTGCTATTTTCTACCACTGCCAACTGCATCTACCCATCTTCTACTCTGAATACTAGAGTCCCTCTGATGCAGCTCTGGTTACATTCCCCAGTTCTCCGATTTCTTTCAAAGCCTTCTGTCTCTCAGTGCACCAAAATTAGGTGTGTCACTCATCTATGAAGTCCTAAATAATTCCATTTCCTGCCTCCATATCTGCTTTTTATTTTCTTCACTTTCCAAACCACTTATCTGATTCTGCTTGCCAACCTTCTCTTGTGCTCATTTCTGTACTCCTACATAGCTGCGCCTACCCACCCATTCCTTTCTCTCCTTCAAACTCCATTGCTGTAGTTCTTCCAACATGCCTGCCAGTATGCCTTTCCCTGTTAGAGAAGTAGGTAGATGCTGCAGGTAAAATAAAAAACCTCTTGCAATGCTTAAGAGGCTCACAAGGCATACAGAATCATGAGGGTCCATACACTTAAGAGACATGATATTACTACTAATAATAATAATAATATGTTAATTATTTATTATGTGGAGCATATCTTAAAAAATTGTCTTTTCTCAGCCTGCACTTCCATTAGTTTCACTGGGAGTTCTGACTGAGCAAAGACTCCAGGAACACATGCTGTGCAACAGCAGCTGTTTCTTCAGCTTAAGGGAGAAGCAGCTGTGTTCCACAGTTGGTTGGAAAGGAGTGAAGATGGCGGTGGGGACTGCTAAGGACTCAACTCTAAAAGTGGACATTTATTTAAAGTAATCAATCCAACAATAGCAAATCTAAGGAGTGCCAATAGGGAGAAACGTAAGAGACAGCGTTTCTTCATGAATGGCTGTTGCTTTTCAGAATGGAGCAGTGAACACAAAAAGGAAGTTAGTAAAATAATACAGTAACATTACTAGCACTAGCTGCCAGTGGAAAGGGCCCACAGCCACCCATGAATTAAAACCTGACAGACAGACTCCTTCTGAACTACATAACCTGATTCAGCCCTCGTTCATCCACTCCTTCAAGCATTCCCCTCTTTGGCTTTGACCCAGCTCTTTTCTTTCCTTTTACATCTTTCACCATATGACCTATACACAATACAAACCTTTCCTCTGTCTCCAGAATTTAAGTGGCTTGCTTGTCAGTTCTCTTACCTGTGTTAGAGTATGGTCTGTAGGGGATGGAAAAAGAGGCAACGAGATGGGAAGCAGAAATACAGTAAACTTTTGGCAAAAGTATTTTGCTTTATGTCATTTTGTTATTGTTGTTCAAAAATACACACTTGTCCCTGTCAGGAAGATTATGAGGACTATTTCTGTCTGTCAATATGAAAATTCAGCTTCTTCCTGAAAACCCATATATTATCCCACCTTCTGGCATTATCTATGCAATTTTGTTAGAATTCCAGAAATCATTACGTCTATATGCTGTAGAGGTCTGATCACACTGCTAGCACTGGGGAAGTAAGAAATGAGAACGTCAAAAGATAAATGACACCAAGAATATTTGCACAAGTAACAATATCACTTCAAATACCATTTCTAAGCATGCTTTACCCTTGCTTAAAATGGAAGCTAACATTTCAGGTGTCCTAGACATTATAAATTACAATGAAGTGGGGACCAACAAGAAACAATTGCTATAATACTGTAACATGTTTTTTGGTGCTTCAGGAAATGGTAATTTCCTCTCTCTGTTTCTCAATGTATTATTTAGAACAAATACAGTAAGAAAGCCACATGCATGGCAGGGATTACAATTACGTATGCTACTGCTTTTCACAATTAGCTAATTCTAGGCAGTGCTAAGACAACAGACCATGGAAACAAAAAACTTAAATGCAGAGTTAATAGAGACTCTTAAAGAATGTGATTCAGAAGGTCAGAGTCTTTGACACCAGCCAGGATGCTATTCCCCCCCCCCACACACACACATACTCTTTCTTTCATTACAGAATAACGGGATTGACAAATGACATAGCCTGTGTTTTGAACAGAGTTTTGGCATGTACAGTGTAGGTCTATCAACTAGTCCACAGCCAAAGGTGTCTAGTCTTATTCAAGAAAATTATCTTCTGCTTTGTAACAACTTCAACAACTTCCTTCTTAAAATGAATGGCTGGGAGTTCAAAACAACCAATATTAATTTTCTGCTGCTGAACATTTCTTCATCTGCAATTTGACATGTATTTAGGCCAGCTCTGCCATCAGAAGAGCAGTCCCTTTACCCTCCTCCTCTTGTTCCTACCTCTGATGGACACCACACTGCCAACACAAACCTGCATGTAGCCACACGGTGAAACAAACCAACCCACCCACCCGCTTCAGTCGCCTATACTGTTACTTGTCAGCCAGACCAATTAGATTTTGACATAAATTTTGAGATTACTGCCTCAAAATGAGTTCAAAATACTTTTCAGCTGCTGTTTACAAGGAAGAAGCATGGGCTGGCAGTCAACAGGCAGCAAAGGTCCCCAGACTGTGGAACAGATACACATGGAATGTCAGCTACTTCAATAGATATAAGAAGTCTTCCTGAAGTGACAGCACCTTCTACTACACGTGGCACAGGACCCACCACTGGGTGGGCTACTGCAGCTGTTACCACCAGTTGAAAGTATCTGAGCAAGCAAAGTTTTGGAAATATCGTTTTCAACATGTCTCGTGTTTGAGATCTTTATCTGCCGCATTGCTCAGTCCTAACTGCTGAGTAAGTTTCACATGGAAGAGCATTTGGTGAAATGTCATATGTATTTCTACAACTGAACGGAATCAATTTCTACAGGAAATTATCTAAACTGTATACAAAACTATTAATGTGATATTTATATAGTCAGTGCAGTTCTAAATTGTACATATAATGGCATGCACAATTTAGGCTATTAATATAAAGGTGTAAGCTGATTTTGCTTAATTTGCCTTTCTTTTTTTATGACTTTCAGTAATCTGAAAAGGATTAAAATTGACTCCCCACAGGCCCTCTTGTTCCTTGAGTCTTTGAACAGCTCACCCTTTATTTAGCAACTAAACTACCAACACAGCCCTATGATTTCTCTTTTGACTACCTTATACGAATCTTTATATTTTAACTACATTGTTAGACAAAAGGTGATGAACCACAGTTAGACTGTTTAACGCAGACTCAAATTATGACGATCTCGCCCCCACCTTAGTATAATCATAATGATGATGTGGCAAAATAAGAGTATCTTCTAGTTAGTATTTGGTTGTTTTTTGTTGTTTTTTTTTTTTTTTTCTTTTCAATAAACTTTTAAAAGAGAGGAAAGAAGTGAATGGATACTGGAAGAAGTGTTAGGAATTTCCCCAAGATTCCTTTGATCTGAAGAAAACAGGAAGCTGTAGTAGTAGGGACATCCTCTCTTTGTTAGGTTCTACTCAGATGCTTATCCTTAAATACACACATCCTATTAATACAGAAGAAGAGTCCCTCCAGCAGTCCCTTGGAAAAAAAGAACAAAATCCTTCCCCGTGGACTTTCAAGCCTGCAGAAAGGGAAGAAGTGCTATTTTTCAGCTAATCTTCACAATTTTCTCACTATCTATCCTGTACTGCAATAAAAAAACCAAAGCCCAGTGGCATTGCTGGGTTGCATTTCACTGTCTTGACAGATGCCAGCCATTTGATTCCAAAATGACTGGGGCAGGGGAATAACACGGGTCTGCATACTGAAACAAGCAGGACACATGCAGGTACTGCCATCACGACAGTATGGATGCAGGCATGCAGCAGGTTTGTAGGCAACCCTGCTTTTTCCGTCCTCCAGAGCAAAGCCGCTGCTGGAGCACATGCACAGGCAGGAAAAGGAGAAGAAGCCTCATTGTGCTGTACAGAGGAGGTGGGAATTCCAGGAGGGGAAAGGTTCCCTTTGAAGCACATGGCACTAAGAACTTCTCAGCGACCATGGCAACAGCTCAGTGGGTTCCCAGCCTGAGAACCAAGTTAGTACCGCCATGCCTCAGAACAAAAAAAGTCTGAAAGAAGGAAAGAGAGAGGGGGAGGTGGAGTCGGGGGTGGGGGCAGAGAAGCTGGAGCAGAATTAGCCTGGCAGAAACTGAGCGGCTCCCTGGTAGGCAAATCCAGCTAATAATGCTGGTCGGGTTCACAGGGTTTCCTTTTCATTTCCAAAGCTTTCTTCTTCCTCTGTCATTCCCCTCCTAGCCCTATTCAGGAGCTCATGAGATCAGTAAAGCCCATGCCTTTGCTTTGCCTGCATGCAGCATTGCCTCAAACAGGGTTGCACTGTGATCAAAGGCAAAGTTAAATCACTGCTGCCACACACACCCCTTTCCCAATCAGGGGCCAGTTTTCACAGGCACTCCAACAGCAGATACGTTTTTTTTTTAAACCCCTTGCATTTCCACTGCACCATGTAACAGTGACCAAGAAGGATGAGCACTTAAAAAAATCAGTATGGAAATGGACACATTAAATTCTATACAGCTACCAACCCCATTTAGCCCAGGGTCAGACAAGTGGAGGGAGGTTTTTACTACAGAGCAGGGTTTTACTTAAAAAAAAAAAAAAAAAAAAAAAAAAAAAAAAAAAAAAAAAAAAAAACCCAAAAAACCAAACAAACCCGAAACAAAAAACCCCAACTCTTCTCATTAAGAAACCCAAGTATCTCAAGGTATCAATTCTTTCAGTCAAGACCAATTTAGGCCTCCCATTTTATACTTCCTGATTAAAATTTAGGCTGAAGCATGGATTATTTTAGTTCTTGCCAGTCAAACCAAAGATAAACAATATTACAAAAACAATAATAATAAAAAAATAAATCTTCCAAGTAACATCAGTATAAAAAAAAAATTTAAAAAGCAAAGAAAGAGATGAAGGGGTTTCAAGACATTTGAATAATTCATCAGCTACAAAGTTACAGAATTAAACCACAGTAATAAGTACATCAGAGTAAAAAGATTTCCTTTTACGTAAGATGGTTTTGAAGCCAAATACAAACAAGTTTTCCATTATTTTGGTTTTATACAAATACCTTCCTCTCTTCTCACACCCACATGCACTGCATTTAGTTTTTATTTCCCCAAAGTATATGAAATCGATACCTCAAAAGCAAACCCCTGTGTTGCAAAGCTAACAACAGAAATGACAGTCAAGTCCGCTATTCACAGCAATAAGGTACTCTCAGGATGAGAAAGCATTCAAGATACACGGAAGATGTACAGGCAGGAAGACAAAATAAAAATCCCTGATAGTATCTCATTCAGTTCAACCTGCAATTAAGCTTATTTCAGCTGTTTGACTGCACTCCCCCATCCCAATATAGAAGCATTTGCTTTCCACATACAAAGCCCCCATTGACCTCAAACGACAGCTAAATTTGATTTTGCTGAAGTACTGTACTTGTAGCTGAAAGAGCACTTTCATTCCTGCCTTTCTCCAGACAGCCCTTTAGAATTCAACTGCAAGTAACGCAAGTGGGAATTTAATTCTTATGCTGGGCCCAACATTCAGCAGCAGAATATTCAGGAGAGTGTAAATGAACATGAGTTTTCTGTGCTTTGGTAACTCAAACCCATTTAAAGATTAAACCTTACACCAGTCACTCATGGCATAGAATGTTTAAGATTGAAAGACTAATTTAACAACATTGGGCATAACGTTTCATAAGGGCTAACAGATTCAGTGGCACAGTACAAGTATTAACCCTTTTAATTTCAAGCAGCAGCACAATAAAAGAGCCTTACCACACAAACTTTCAAAGTTAAACCTGATGGCCTTTCTGGTCAAGCAGCACACAGGAACTCAGTAACAGCATCAGTTACTGCTAATTTTGTTACTCGCTGACACAACCATTGCTGAAGGACCAGGTGCTAATGCAATCATAGCATAACAACTTCTATCATGGATGTAAAAAAAGTCTGCTCTGATTCAATAAACAAATTGTGAAAGGTGCACAAAGATGCCCAGAAGAAAAACAAGAAAAGCTGGACTGAGTTCCAGCTAAGCCAGTTCCCGAGTTCATTAACCAATGGATCCTGCCACCAGCCAAAGCACAAGCCACTGGCATGAAGCTCCAGAACACTTAAATCTCCAAGGGGAAGTGCCAGAGATTCTTCTGAAGAGTTTTAATAAAAGCCACAGGAAGTGGAAGATCCTTCATTGGTTGCTAATATTTGGGGAATAAAATGGACAAGAGATAGGATCAAACTGATGCAATGTTATGAAGACAATTGAGAAACAAGTTGAACAAAAACACAGTGGTGTGCTGCACTCAGAAGAGGGCAATCATATACAGTCCCCTACACCAGCTCCAGCGTAACCTGTTTTTACCTACCCAACTAATCCCCTGAGCCACCAAAAAACCCCACTAGGAAGAAAAGGGCCATGACCACCATAGAAAGTTTTTCAACAGTTCACTGAGCTCAGTCAGTTCACACACAGAGAAAAAAAAAAAAATGGGAAAGAAAAAAGCATAATACACAGAGGGGAAACTGGTACTGATGCAAGGGACGACAGATGAGACATGACAGAGGGGAAGGACAACACACATTTTGGCAGCTGCTGAGATGGTTGAACTGATCTATTTGAACCCTAAAACCACAGAATGCCAAACCAGTATATGCAGCTTTTGCTCCCCAGCTTCTCCCTCTGCCTCCCATGCTGTTACCTCCCTCTCACTACTCACATGTACCAAAATGAATCAAGGAAGAGATCAAACTTAGCAAACCAACCGCTCCATCTTCTGCCTGTTAGTTTTAACACAGACTGCTTTCCGAGCTTGTGTTTGTCACACGTGCTGTATGGGCATAAGAGAAGGTCTAGCCGAAGACACGTGTGGAACCACTTGTTTCAGCAGCAGAGCAGGCTTAAAGCATTAGCCTAGCTTAAAACAGGCATTGAAAATGTAAGGGAGGAGATCCAAGTGCTGGCAGTTGTTGCCACTGCACTTCAGACATGCCTCTCCTGTGCAGATCCATACTGCACGTGGGCAAAGGCCAAGATGACACAGCTCTATGCCTCAGGGACTTTCCTTCCTCACTGCTCACGCAGGAGCCAAACAGCTACAAGCAGAGCAGCCTGACTCTGTCCCTATCTCAGCAAACATGTACAGCAAGAGGTCACTGAACAGATGTTTTGGGGGGAGGGAAGACCTCCCCTCACCCCAGTTCTTGGCTCAGATTCAGATGATTTTTGTTTCAAAACCATCCATAATTCCTCACACAGGAAGATCTTTAGTACTGCAGAGCCAAACCATCACATAAGCCAGTAATGGTGGGCCGTCACTGAAATTGCAGCCTTAGCAGCACTGTGAAAGGGGTGAGCCTGCTCCCACAGCCCCATTCCCTGCTGCACACCCCTGCCCTTGAGTCAGATCAGTTCATCCATCTGACGGAAAAAATGGCAGTATTTATTCTGATGGACTGGAGAGCTTGCTGGGCTGACAGAGATCAACTCTAGACAACTGACACACAGAGCAAAAGGAAGTGACAAGGCTAAAGATAGGATGACCCTTTACAGGGGCAGCTAGCCCTTGCTGAGCATCACTGTAAAATATATTGCAAGTGCATACCCCACCTGTAGTTTCAAAACTGGTCTCCTAGCTTGCCTGCTGTACAAAACGGAATGCAACTTCATAGCTGAAGTGACAGCAACATCCTGGGATCATCATGGCTACATGTATGTCCCACTCGGTTTGAGGTATAACAAGATAAACATGGAGCTTACAAATACTGCAAGTACCTCTGGGCTCTGCCCACTCCCCTCAAGCTGTGCATGCACAGCATTCATAGGGTCACGCTGAACACAGAATTGATTCATTTAAAAAAAAAAATAAAAAAAATAAAAAAAAAATACAACCCAACTCTTAACAATATTTTAAGCGTATTTCCTGTTTTGCTTTACAATAGTTGTATATCCAGTTGTACAAGCACTAATAAGTAGGAAGCAAACCAAATGGAGTATAAAAACCTTAAACAACACAAACCCAGAACATTCAATTTGTTGAAGATAACTCCATGAAGAGACTTTTTGTATTAGCTAAAAATTGCTAAGCTTAAACCAAAACTACCTCTGAAATTTTCTTCTCAAAACCATTTATTGCCACTGGAAGCACAGCAGCCTGCAGAGCTGTGTGCTACGTCCTCTTTTCCCACAAATCTGGTGCTTTCAGTGTACCCATTCCTCTTACTCCTATCATACCAACAACTTCATGCATCTGTAAGGCCTGCTTACTGCTGCTGCTACAGGTCCTACCATTCCCCACCCACCAGCACACGTTCTCAGTAAATTATTCTCTGTATCAAGCAAAACTCACAATCAACCATATAAAAGACATTCCCAATTATAAAGTGTATAGAGCTGAAGCTGTAGAAACACTAAAGCAGTCAAGTCTTTTGGACATCAGGTTCTGTAGGGAGAGACACACCTCCCTCCAGTACTCTGCAGAGCAAGTAACAAAATGTGCACATCCCTTCCCCACAAAGCAGGCACCACAATACTAGTCTTTTTTCCACCTCCTTTTCCTATTAATTGTTTTTATGCTACTAGTTTCAAATCACTGATACCCTAGTTTCATAGCCTTCAAATGTTAATCAGTAAGATCAGAGCATAGTATTTAGCAGGATTAAACATGCGGTTTCAGAATAATCTCTTTCCCTTTCCCCTTGCCTCAACCAGAAAATAAGAACTACTGCACAGAAGCCAGCCTTTTCCTCACCATCCTCAAAGATCTCCCAAATTCCAGTTGGCCTCATACTTCAAGTTGTGGTAGAGAAAGCAAGCAGATCCTCACATCCGCTACCCCAGCTCAAGTACAAGCTTGTGTTCTGCAGACACTCCTAAAATCTGTGACTAGTATGGGAAGGATCCCTCCCAGCTGCTAACACTGAAGCAGAAGAGACCACCCAAACAGCATTCTGCTTCAGCACTGAAACTGAACCATACTGATGCCAGCTTTGAAAATGCTTCTCAAAGAGAAAGCAGAGCATTTAGCATAAGCTGCTCTCTTCACTAAGATCAATGCACTGACAGATTTCTGCTGACACTCACCTTGAAGGATGAATCTAATTTTAACAAGTGATTAAAATATTCCCATTTCTATCATAATCACCTTTATAATGAAGCAGTTCAGCACAATAAAAAGCACCAGTACTAATGGTCATTTTCTTTGTGCTAACAAAGCAAGGAAGAAACTGCAAAAAACTGTAATTTGTGCCATTTAAATATATAAAGTTTTATCCCAAGGACATATAAAAGCAATAGATGAAGTTGTACAGACAAAAATACATTTCATTTTAGAGCATGCACTGGTACAGATATCCACAGCTATCACCAGATGAAAAGGCATGCTGGTACAAAAAACAGTAAATAGGAAATACATTCCCCTACAGGCTTATCAAAACAAATGGCAAATAAAGGCTGAGGAGCAGAGTCCTGCAGTTACCAAAGCACTGGATGTGTTTGAGGATGCTGCTTTGCAGCAGAATTTGCAGATACACAGCTCCTCAGGTGTCCTGCTTCCAGACAGACACTACTCAGGGTATAAAACACTGGACTCACAGAATGACCCTGTTCTCTTTTTATTCCGTTCCTCTCTCCCTAAAGGCCCCACTTTACATTCACTGAGCAGTCATTTGTAGCTGCTTTAAAGCATTAGCATGTCCCAGGAACTTGCTATGGAGCCAAGAAGAACTGGCAGATTTGAATAGGGGCCTCAGTCATTACAGTTCAGGCCAGCTTGCTCGTTGCAGTCAGACATGTCATTTCATCTGCAGCTCACCCTGGCTAAAACACTCCAGCTGGTTCAGATTTGCCAGCGTAGCTATATGTGTGGTTACACTGACCCAGTTTCATCAGAATGCTTTGAGTTAAAAAAAGTGAATATGGTTAAGGACCAGCTATGCAATCAGATCTTTAAGGGCAGTGACCTCTTTGTTCCTGCAGCAGCAGAACACACAGCTGTTGCATTTTTCAAAACACAGGAGTTATCCAACTTCCTCAGCACTAAGAGAACCCCTGCATTTTAAAGCTTCCAATTCATTCCAGTAGGCCTCGAGTTTTCTTCCTGCTTACGACTAAACACAGTTTTAAGTTGCAATTGGAATTTCTAAGGTAGAATTTATATAATGACATAATATCAAAACCAAAATACTCACACTAGTGACCACAGACTTACATAAGATGTTTTCTCAATTCACTTAAGTCATTCAATATCTACTTATGTTCCAGTCTATTCCTGTTGAGCAGCTTTTTATTTTTGTTTCGTGCATAGACTTATTTTAAGCTTCGATCAAGCACTTACATTAGACACTCCCAGCAGAAACTTTACAAGAAGATGAAAAGCGTTACAGAAGCTTTTTCTTCATTTCTAAGTAGTCAGCAAATTTAAATCCTTCAGTGCAAGAATTAACGTAACTAAAACTTGGACCCTCAAGAAAGGTATAATCACTGTACAGTGTATATCTCTGATTTAAGATGGCAGAAAGACTGAAAGAATCACACTGGTGGAAAAGAGCCACACATATGAGAGAAAGTGCAATCTCAGAAGTGGCAGACGGACAGAAAAGAGTTTGGGCCTTAGGAAGGGAAGGAACGTTAGCAACTTTTGTAACTAATCCAAGCCAGAGTATCATACTACCAATGTTACATCATTACACAACCCAGGAACGCTTGGTACAGACAAAGCCCCTAGTGTTAAAGCATGTATATTGCCAACTACAGCCGTCTACTCTTGTATTCAAGGTCACATGAGGAACAAGAGAACATTTCAATACAACCTCTTCAGTCTTACTAGGCAAGAACAAAGACACAGACACTATACTGGTATCAAGGAGATCACTGATAAGAAGGATTTAGCTTTCTATGCTT